>JANHGL010005359.1:6589-33172 GCA_024611195.1 Ceyx melanurus | reverse complement strand
TTGGTCTAGGTGCCCCTGCTCTGGCAGGGGGGTTGGACTAGATGATCTTCTAGGTCCCTTCCAATCCCTAATATTCTGTGATTCTGTGAAGGGATTCTTGAGTGCAGGCAGCCCAAGGCTTCCTTGGTAAGAGAGCAAGAGGCTGTTCTGAGGCCAAGGGGTGCCTGTGACAGCACCTCTCTGAAGAGCCTGTGCCCCATCCTCCCTGCACTTGCCCAAACGAGTGTTGGGAAGGCAGAGGGAAGCACCATTCTCTGGTGTTGGAAGCTTTGGGCACACATTGAGGCAAAGCAGGTCTCAGGGTTTGCTCCCAGTTTTGGACTTCACTTGTTCAGACAAGTCCTGTTTGCTGAGATCTGGGACCCTCCCCATGGTGCCACTGCTCTGCCTCTACTCAAATCTGATCTGTCACTCCCTGGAAACCAGACTTACTGTGACATGTCTGCCCTTTAACATCGGGTTCATTTCCTCCCTAATCAGTTTCTAAAGCAATTCATGTCACGTATCTAGACTGAGCACCCCTGGTTCTCCATCTCTTCACCAGTACTTGTCTGTGGTGCAGGCTGGCAGCTTGTTTCAAGGCTTTGTCAGCAGCATAACCAGAGCTGGAGCAGCTGCACAGATGAAACTGTGATGTCCTTTTTAGATATGGACACTACCAGACTGTTTAGCTCTTACCCTGATCATGCTTAAGATTAGAGGGTTGGAGATGTACTCGTTTCACCAGGACAGTGGCCTAAACCACTGCCATGGAATGTGCTCTAGTTCCAAACATAATCATCAGGCAATCCCCGGTGTTCTGACAGCTCAGGTCTCCTTTCCTGCCCAGTTTAAGACCCCAGTTAAAGTCACAAGGCCTTAATCACATGCTTAAATTCTTTGCTGGGATAGACTTCAGCATATGTTTAACTTGAAGTCAGGTAAGCTTTCTGAAGTCAATGGGGCTTAAGCACATACTTAAATGTTAGGCATGCATTCAAGTGCTGTCCTGAACAGGGGCTGGCTTGAGCACGTGCTTCCAGCATTTGATAAATTGGGAACTTCATGTGACTTTCTCTTGAGGACATTTTTCTGTTTTGCTTCCAGAACATCGTTTAGTTTCTTCTATTGACCAGGATGGGATTTGTTACTTTTTTTTTTTTTTAGAATATAAGGAGTGTTTCACAGATTTAAGTCACTCCGAGTTTGACTAGAGACCCTCGTTTACACAACTATATATGGGTAATTCCATCCTGTGCCCACTATCTTCCAGTAAAATAATGTAAGCAGTGTCTACAGGAAAGGTGTCTGAGGATAAACTCCCAATTAAAGAAAATACTGCTTAAATGGCAGAATTTGTGCCATCCATCTCATGGTTTGTTTTGTTTTTTTTCTTTATGTCCATAATTGGTGTGGATAAAATTCAGTTAGTTGTTTATATAAACTGACATTTTTTTAGGCTTTAGCACCAAGAGCTGCATTGCAAATTATTCCTAAGGAGGTTTTTGTTTAATTCTTTTTTTTAATGCCATGCAGGGTCTGTCTTTTTTCAAGGTGTCAGTGTGGAGAGAGAGAGGCTCTTTTATATTGGAAATAGCTGGAGATCCTTTTTATTTTTTTTTTTCTGGGTATTTGTCATGGGTTTTGTTATTGCCTGTTTGAATCAACCTGGGCTGAACTAAGAGGTGGTGTTTTCGTTCTCTTCACTTCTGAGATGGTGCAGACATTGGCACACGTTGTGCTAGAGAAGAAAAGGGAAAAAAAAAAAAAGTCCTCCCTCGGCAGGGCTGAGGATGTTTTCAGATTCCAGGGTTTTTTTACTCAATATGGCAAAGTTGCCAGCTTTACCCAGAGCAAGGCAGGTTTTCAGCATTCCGTCCTCATCACGACATTCCCATTTGCTGCACGGGTTGGAAATGATTGCAGTGGTAGTTCTCAAACAGTGATGGGGAAGAAAAAGTCCCCGAGTTTGCTAAGATCAGCTGAACATAGGGTTTGTGCTTGGCTAGAATGAAACCCATATATCAACAAGCTCAAAAGATTGCACCACCCTTCCTTACCTCCAGCAGGACTAAAGAGGTAAATAACTCATTCCCTCTCCATTTTGTACTCCCTAAACAGATTAAAGTCCTACTTTGGTCCATGTTGCTCCAAGATAACAAAAAGTGATGGCATCTGTCAGGGTTCTTTTCTCCTTGAGAGCAGGAACCCTTCTTGCTGCCTCCCTAAGTCATTAGCTGTAGCTGCTCCTTTATCCCTTTGCATTCTCCCCTCTTTTTCTTACTGTTTCATGCCCAGAGAGGAGTTGAGTTTGTTTTGGTTGGTTTGTTTGGTTTTTTTCACATGTGCTCCATCAGTCTATGGATTGGGAATCAAGTGATGGCTGCTACTCCTACAAGTGCACAAATGGAACTGTTCAGCCTGGGTGTGCTGCTCTTGTGTTTATTATTGCTGCTACTAATGGTAGGCTGTTAAAACGCTGTGCTGACAATTCCCTGTTTTGGACTGGGGCAGGTGGGGTGTAACAAGGTCTATACAAGCACCTCTGATGTGATGACCCACGAGAACTTCCACAAGAAGAACACGCAGCTCATCAACGACGGGTTCCAGCGGTTCCGTGCCACAGAGGACTGTGGCACTGTGGAATGCCAGTTCTATGGGCAGAAAACCACTCACTTCCACTGCAGGTGAGAAAGCAGGGGAGGGGAGGAATCCTGCCTCAGAGCTGCGTGGTCCGTTTGCCTCCTTCTGCCAAGTCATAAATTCAGAAGCACACATGGGGGTTTGATTTTCCCTGCTGTGACCTTCTCAGTGCTGCTGACGCTCTGGGGCAAATGCTGATTTCCAAGATCTTGCCACAGACCACTCTGAAGGCAGGAGTGTCATCTGCAGTGATCTGAGGAAAGAGTACCCACTAGAATAGGCATCCTAGAGTCATTTGGGAAAGAGATCACAGTGCTCTTCAGAGTCTGACTGAAGTAGGCCATTAATATACAGCTAATGGCACTTCCATGCTAGAGTTCTCTCCAGCCAGCTCAGCCCTTTCAGGGCCAGACTCTGCCTATTGTACACAGATGCTCTTCTGTTGATGTCTCTTGTTCTTAGGAAGTGTAGGGCAGTACAGTTTGTGCCTCAGTCCCCCTCAGCTGCTGTTTTGGTTGGAACTTTCAGTGGTGGGTGTTACTCAGAGCAGGGCGAGCTTCCCAGTTCCCTCACGAGGCAGCATTCTTGCTTGCCTTGGTGTCACAGGTTAATCTGCAGAAAGCTCCTCACCCCTTTGCAGCAAGGGCCATTGTCTCATGCTGGCCCGGGTCCTTACCCCAGAGGGTGGCAGGTGACAGCAGTTGGGTTGTGCCCTTAGCCCCCACAGCCTCACTCCTCCTCGCTGCCCTTGCAGGCGACCTGGCTGCACGTTCACCTTCAAGAACAAGTGTGACATCGAGAAGCACAAGAGCTACCACATCAAAGATGATGCCTATGCCAAGGATGGCTTCAAGAAGTTCTACAAGTACGAGGAATGCAAGTATGAGGGCTGTGTCTACAGCAAGGCCACCAACCACTTCCACTGCATCAGAGCAGGCTGTGGCTTCACCTTCACCTCCACCAGCCAGATGACCTCCCATAAACGCAAGCACGAGCGCCGGCACATCCGCAGCTCGGCGGTGCTGGGCCTGCCCGCCTCCCTTCTGGGGTCCAAGGATAACGAGCAAGAGGAGTCCAGCAACGACGACCTTATCGACTTCTCTGCCATGAGCTCGAAGAACTCCAGCCTGAGTGCCTCCCCCACCAGTCAGCAGTCTTCCGTTTCTCTCATCGTTCCAGCTGCGCCCTCCTCTGCCGCTGAGCTCGCTTCCTCCCAGGCCGGCAAGTCTGCCAACAGCATGACACCAGCCACCAAGATCTCTGGCCTGCTCTCCCAGGCTCTTCCCAGCAATATACCCTTGGCCCTGGCACTTTCCAACTCAGCACTTCCTGGAACAGCTGGATCCTTCTTCCCCATCATCCCCAGCCGGGTGTCCACACCGCTTCCCGCCAGCTCGGCTAATCTGATGACGGCTGGTTCTTCTGGCTCCAATCCAACATCAGCTGCTCCTACAGATTCCACATCCCAGGCCATTTCAGGATCTGGGGAGCCAGCAGCTACTTCTTCTCCAGCTCCAGCGGCCTCTATAATGGAAAGGATCTCTGCTAGCAAGGGATTAATCTCTCCTATGATGGCCAGGCTGGCAGCAGCTGCACTCAAGCCCTCTGTGGCACTTGAAGCAGGTGAGTTACCCTCATCAGTCATGCTAGGGGCGGGAGGAAGATGACTCCAGAGGAGTGAATGAGAAGCCACCCAGTTGCCCATGGAACTGGAGGTGGTAAACCAACATAAACAGGAGAATAACTTGGGTCGTGCCCAGTTAACCCTTGAAGAGGGGACTCTGGGCATGGCTCCCTGCAGAAAAGAGGTGGGAAAGGCAGCTCTGCCCACAAATGGAGCAGGCTCTTGCCAGATCTGAAGGAAGAGTGTTGCCATCTCTAGTGCCCAGCTTGTCCACTGCATTAAAAACGGAAATAGAGCAAAAGCTTGGCCAAAAACTGCCTGGTGGCCATAGAGCAGCCTAAGCCTCTTCTGCAGGCTGTACCCAGTTTGAGCTGGACCCAGAGGTGTTGATCCTGTATCTCACTGCTTCCTGACCTGGGGGGTTGGTTCTGTGCTTCAGCTCTGCTGGCCCAGCTGTGTTGGGTACAGTCCACAAGCTGGACCTTTCTCCCTTGCACTTCTCACAAGCTTTAGAACAAGAGGAAATGGCCTCAAGCTGCGTCAGGGGAGGTTTAGATTGGATATTAGAAAGAAATTCTTTCCTGAGAGAGTGGTGAGGCCCTGGAACTGGCTGCCCAGGGAAGGGGTGGAGTCACCATCCCTGGAGGTGCTTTAAAAATGAGTAGATGTAGCACTTGAGGCTGTGGTCTAGTGGTTAGAGAGATGTTGGGGTGAAGGTTGGACTTTCTGATCCTAGAGGTCCTTTCCAACCACTATGATTCATGATTCTAAGCTCTGCTTCTCTGTCCCTGGAGCTCCCTGAGCTGAGGAGCAGCAGCACCAGGAGAGGGGTAAAAGATGGGACTGAGAAATCTCCTGGGGCAGCCCAGAGCTCTTCCTCCTGCCTGGGGCAGTCACTGCTGCAGGGACATGGGGCTCCCTTAAGAGCACAGGGTACCTCCACAGCCTCCTGCTAGCTCATGGGGGGCAACATGGGGCTGTGGAGGGGAGGCTCTGCCTGGCAGTGCCCCTGGGCTGCCCCACACCCTGCTCCCCAGTGCTGCCAGTGTTCCCTCCTCCTCGCGAGCGACCGAGGCAGCAGAACGAAGCAAGCTGATTAAAGAGGGAGGGGAATTTTCACATACTTCAAAAATTATTATTTGAAAAATTGTTTCCTAAAGCAGAGAAAGGTCATTGAGGGAACTATTTTCCTTTATTTTTTAATAAAATGCCACTTGCTGTCTGAGGAGCAGCTCGCTGTCAGCTGTACTGCCGGAGGGTAAATTAATATTTTAGTCACTTGGGGATTGTGGAAAAAAGCTCTGCAGACATGTTTCTGTCAGCAACTTTTTTTCCCTCCTTTTTTCTTCGCCGTTCTTCCTAATTTTTTTTTCCCTTTAATTTGTTCTCCTACTTTTCCCTCTTTTCCTCTTTTTTTCCTCCTCTAATTCAATTTTTTCTTTTTGCTTTTGCTCAGCACTAAACCTCCTCCCCACTCCAAAAAAAAAAAAAAAAATACAAAGCAGAATTCCCCTTTTTCCGCGGGGACATCCTGACGGCAGTGGCAGGAGGTCGTGGCTCGAACCGATCCCATTGGCTGTCACCTTGGATAGCCCCGGCGGGGCAGATGCTCCTGCTGGGCAGGCGCAGTGCCCGGCGCTGTCGCTACGGAAACGCTGGGACCGGGGACGGGAGAGGGGGCTTGACTAGCAGTCGAAAGCTGCCACATTGCCTCAGCATTAACAGAGTCTTTAATAAACGCTTAAGAGGCAGCCTCACAAATGAGTTATGACAGTTTATGCAGAGAATCAGGTCTCCCCCACGCTCCTTCCGCCCTTCTCCTTTAAAGGGCCCACAGCCTGGACAACTTTGACATAATTTTGCAATAATTATCACTTGAAGAATTTCCACGCTGAGAGTGGACGTCAGAACCCATCATGTCAGCCTGGCAATAAATGCTGACCAGCAATCCCAGCCCTTCCCTCCCCCCACCACTTTTTTTCTTTGCTTTTCCCATTTAGGCACCGGTGCCAGTGGTTTAACTCGCTCCCTTGCCATTGTAACCTCGTTGTAGGTGAACCTTTTCCATCTCATTTTTGCATCTGCTTTCGGTGTCTCTCGAGCAGGGAATGGACAAGCAGCAGCTCCCGGGCGCTTCAATCCCATTCAGGTGAAGCAGGAACCTGCAGAGGCCATGGGATCATCATCTGCCACCAGTCAGGACTCCTTGCAGGAGCACAGCTTGGACCTGAGTGTCAAGGATCATGGGTGAGAGAAGTTTCCAGGCTGGCACACTCAGCTGGCACACTCAGCTCCTGTCCAGCATCAAGCTCTTGAGAAGTTTCCATACCTGTAGTGTCAGAGGACACAACACGTTGATGAAACTTTCACAGTGGCTGAGTTGGATGCCCCCAGACTGGAGACAGAGAGGCTCTCTCTACTCCCCCTCAAGTGCATGTTCTCCAGATGGGTTTTTTTAGGGGCTCACAGGCACCTACTGACTCCTTGACAAGAGCCTCTCCCCTGTTGTGCTCCCCTCTGAGAAACAAGCCACTGGCAAAGCTCCTTCTTTTACTTAGCCCTGCTGTGGGCAGCAGGAGCTGCCGGAAGGCTGCTGCAGCACCACACTTCAGCACACTTGTAGCAGGAGCATTTGCACAGGGCATTGAATCAGATCTGAGAGGAGCCTTCCAGAGGAACTGGGACACACAGAACAAACAACTGGGTGCCAGGATAACTCCAGTCTGGGCCTGGCACGTGCTAACCTATAGTGATGGTGATGAATCTCTGCACTCGTGCAGATGTGAATGCACCCATGGCAGTGTGCCCCCAGTGTCCAGCACCCATGGCAGTGTGCCCCCAGTGTCCAGCACCCATGGCAGTGTGGCCCCAGTGTCCAGCAGATCTGCTGAGAGTATGAGAGTTTGGGGACTGGCCTGTGTGGAAAAACTGCAGAGGAGCTGGTACTGGGCATAAGTGAGCCCACTCCACTCCCACCTTTATATACAAGCCTTTCCACACCTCAGTTTGGTTCTCAGTTAGTTGGCTACAGCTGTTATTGGTGCCTGTGAAGCCCTGAGGTTGCTTTTCAGCCTGCTTAGCTGTGGCCATAAGGATTGTTTCTCTGCCCTCTCCTCTGCTGCCCTGGGGGGCTCTGTTAAGCCTTCCATCAGCATCCCCCCTGAGCTTAGGACAGTTCTAACAGGGTGAAGTAGAACCTAGGCTGATAGTATGATGGTGGGAACACTGGGGAAGAGGTCTGGAGTGTTTAATAGCTGAAAGAACTACATTCTGCAGACTTGGGCCCCTCTTCACCTCCATCTTGGCTATCCCAAGTGAAGGGGTCTGGCCTGCCCAGGAGAGGAGGGTGGGCATCATTCTCTTCCTCCAGATGCAGCAGGTGAGGAGTGAGGCAGCTTGAAGGGAGCAGGATTAATCTCAGTGCTCACAGTCCCTGTGCACATCTTAACTAAACCCTGTTGGTTTGTGTGTTCCAGTAATGAATCAAATGGCCACACAGTCTCAGCAAATTCATCTCTTTTATCCTCGCTTATGAATAAGGTAAGAGCCATCCATCAAACTCCTTTCAGTGCCCCCACCAAGAGAAATTAAAGCTGCAATGGTGGGAGGGGGGGGGCAGAGATGCGTTTGTTTTTTAATGTTTTCCCTCTAATAAGATGAGTTTGTACCATTTAAATTTTGAGACCATTTTTCATCGGGTATAATTTCAGAGCCACTGCTTACGAATTAATTTAATGAACTGGCTGAAGAAATATATTGCAGCCTCTGACACCTTTTTTTTTCCCTCATCCTTTCTAGACAGAGGAGGGCTCCAGAAGATTTTTTTTTTTTCATTTTATTTCCAGAAACTGGCAACTTCTCTCTCTCTTTTTATAGTTACTCATTTTGTTTATTTACTTAAAGCCATTTTCTTTCATTGGGGGAGGGGGAGGAGAATAATTTGTTCTTATGAAAGAGAAGAAAAAAAAATAATTTTGAGCCAAAATCATCAATTTCTGTCTTTCTGCCTTGAGTAATGGTGTCCAACAGAGTCCCCTTCACCACGCTCTAGAATATCTATTTTAGATAATGCACAGTTTCTTTTTCCTTACTTTTTTTCCCTGAAATGATACATCATCTCAAATATATATATTTCCCTTTCACATGATAAATTCTACTGTACCAAGATTAATTTTGCTGCGGAGTACAACTGCAGGAGAGATGAGGGCAGCCTTTGAGCCATGCTTTAATATTCTCCTGTGTGCTGGGTTTTGCAGGCATGGCTGTTGCCATCCCCTCGGCTCTGGGCGTTACATGCATCAAGGCCATATAACCCTCAAGAGAGGGCAGAGTGACTTTGCCTAGTAATCTCCTGCCTCCTTTCTGTCTCATTTCATTACTCTTTTTTTTCCTCTGTGTTGTTTAATTCCTGCATTTATCCTTATGCCACTTGTCTCCTCCGTTGGCTCTCTGTTACACTTAGTTTTTGATGTTCCCCTGTAAAATTAATTTCTTGTTGGTTGCTGCTTATTGTCCCTTTAGTGACTCCAAATATGCAGCTCTTTGTCTGGGGAGTCAATCTATCAAGTCTGGGGTCCTGAGTCATGCTGATGTGCCCCAGTTCTGTTTCAATAGGTACTTTACTTGAAAATCTCCTGGAGTATAGCAGAGTTAAGCATATGCTTAGAAATAAACATTTGTTTATCTGCAGCCCTGCATAGGATTCTTTTTGTTGGGCAAAGTGAGTGTAGCACAGGTACAAAATCGAGTTCTTGGGGTTTGTTCCTTTTCTAAAGAAGGAATGGGATTAACTGATGATCTAAACCAGCAAAGAGTAGAGCCCACTGATTTGAAGGAGCCTATTAAAGACTTAGGATTGCAGAGTCCAGCTCAGGAACACATCACCCTTGCCTCTCCCTCTTGCCTGCACGTAATTTGTGTTCGTGGAGGAATCCTTTGTTATTTGCCTGGGAAAAAAAAAAAAAAAAGAACCCTTTGGAGAAACTGAATGCCCAGCAAACACCAATGGGAAAAGACAACCTGAATTTCTGAGTCCAGCCAGAAAGAGTTGCAGTCTCCACATAGCAGCAGGGGCTTTACCTTCAGGGGGCATTAAGAAAGCCTCAAATAGCCAGGGTTCCTGTAGCCTATTGCAGTTTATTTAGGGGGCTGTCAGCCTTAATTAACTGATATTTATAAAGGCTTAGAGATCCTCAAGTGTGTGTGTGGGGGGGGTTATAATGCAAGTATTGGGCCCAATCCTGCATTTTATTCATGCTGTGAAATTTACTTTTGTTACTGGAGGTAACTGAGAGCACAACAAAGCCAGAAAGGGTCTGGGAAATTGTGCATTTATTCTGAAAGAAAACTTTCTCTCTAAGCACTCTTGAGTAACTTCTTTTTTCTACCCTGCACATCATACCCCCGGACCTTTAAACTTTCTCTACGTAGAAAGCTTTTCACACAATGCAAATTGTGAGTCCAAGTCCCACTCTGTGGAGGGCATGTCCATTTAACACAGAAAGTGACATCATTTCTCTATTGAAGTTAGTAAGAATTTTCCAGGAACTTTAGTGCAGATGGAATTTTTCCCCAGTTGAATGAGATTTCCCCTTTCCCACCCCCAAACGTACATGATAGTCCCTTTAAAGGAGACATTCTTGTGGCTGGGATAAGAGGATTCTAATTAAACTCAGGCTTACCAGTTGTATCACGAGGTGTGTAGTGAGCCCAGCATTTTGTTGGAGCTGCATTGGGCTGTTGGTGTTTCAGCCTGTCACCTTTTCCACACTCCAGCAGGGTATGTCCCTCCTCACCTCTGTTTCCTCACGGACAACATGGACATGATGCTTCACTGCTTTACCCAAGATTAGATAGCACTTTGTGATAGGCGGGTGTAGGATGCAGCTGGGTGAAGTGTTACTGAGTTTTGCTGGGGCAGCCTGAGCAGACTTCTTGTGTTCTTGCTTAATCTTTGAAGACACAGCTTTGTGTGGGACAGCCCTGAGAGGATCCGGACTGGCAGCGTCCACGGCTGTGTACTGGGCTTCATGCAGTGTCTGTGTTCTTCTTGCAGATGTCCAAGACCAGTGCCAGCCTTGGCAACCTGTTGAACATTAAGACAGAAGGAGATGGCAGCCAGGCTGGGGCTGGAGAGCCAACACAGTACTTGGGCAAGGCAGTGAAGGCTCTTGTCCAGGAGAAGCTCTCTGAGCCATGGAAGATGTACCTGCGCCGGTAAGGACAGCATGGAGCTGGGAGCAGAGGAAAGGGAAAATCTCTCCTCTCTAAAGTGTCTGGCTCAGGAGCTCACACTTGAATGCAGACTTCCATTGAATTTAAAAGCCTCATTCTGTGACATACTGATCGCCTCCTGGAGTGTATTTAGTCCTCAGGCCCTGTTAGCTGCAGCAGGTGCTACTGTCCTGCAAGATATACCTGTCCACATGGAATTCTTCTGCAAAGGGATTTGGGGAACCAGCTGCAGGCACTGATCCTCACACAGTACTGTTGGCCTTATCTTAGGCTCCTCTTCATGTCCCCAGTCTGCAAGGCCAGGGCACCCACTGGCTCTCAGCACTGAACTGACCCACCTCTGGTTATTACACACTGATCACAGGAGCCTTAAAATGCTTGCTGTGGGTTTCCTCTGATCACAGGAGCAGGCCACTGGAACAAAGGAAGGAGTTTATGGGAACTGGGATGGTTTCTGCTGGTTTTGTTGTCGAAAGGAACGAAATGAAAATGGAACAGATACAAAACTCACCCACACACAGACACATGCACATACATGCCCAGACAGACACATGCTTTGAGCACACACAGATACACCCAGGCAGACAGACAGTTGTCTACAAATGCCTGTGGACACGTTGTAAATCACAGGCTTGAATGGAGCAGACTGGACAGTCTTCTAGTCCACCTGCCCCTGGCCACTGCATCCTTCCCTGCAGTCCATCTGTGCTGTGGCCACAGGAGCTAGAGTGCTGCCAAGCACTGTGCCTCTTTTCTCATCTCTGGGAGCATTATTCTACCACCTAATACACTTCACTGTCACCATTTTTTTTTTCATGGTATGTTGCCCAAATTTCCCTTTTTGTGATTTTGTTGCAGTTCTGCTTCTGTCCCCTCCTACCACAGCAGATAATTCCTCTCTGCATTCCTCTCACCCCCTTCAGATAGTCACAGACTTTTAACATACCACTTAATCAAGCTTTTTTTTTTTTTTTCTTGGTGTAGGTCACCCTGCTCTGGCAGGGAAATTGGACTAGATGATATTCCTAGGTTCCTTCTAACTCCTGCCATTCTATGATTCTTTCCTTCCCTTGATCTGACTCTTTAAATGATTCCTCTCAGCCTGCTGATCGTTGTTCTTGCAGCTCCCTGAACAGCAGCAGAATGGGGCTCCCTCCTGCACCACCACAGCAGACAGCATAACCTTTCTGGCCCTGCATATGTAGCTCACTATTGCTCTGCCTTGTTTGCATCTCTAACATATGTAGCATGGTTACCATCCACTGCTTCACAGGATTGCTCTTCATGGTGTTCTCCTGTGTGTGAAAATACCCACCCTGTCCCCTAGATGCTTTAGCTGAGTGTTTCCAAGTGGGACTCTTGTGTTCTGAGCCTTCTGCCTTGTCTTGCAAGACCTTGCTGTTATTTTTCTCCTCTTGCACTGGTGTTGCCAACTCCTCCCAGTTTAGTATCTTCTGTGAATTTCATTAACACGCTGTTTACTCCTTCTCCCAGATTACTAATGAAGATGTTAAATAAGCTCAGACCTCGCCAAAGTCATCCTTGCAGCATTCACAAGATACCTCCTCCCAGCTCAATATGTTGCTGTTTGTCATTAGCCTTTGTTTATGGTCCTTCAGCCAGTTTTCAATCCATGAGGTGGCATTCACATCCAGGCCAATTGGAATTAATTCTAAGCATATATGAGACTGTATCAAAACGCTTTACTAAAATCCAAATATATTGCATCCCTTCATCCACTAATTTTGTAATTCTATCAAAAAAAGCAATTAAATTTGTCTGGCGAGATTTATTCTTTATAATCCTGATGCTGTTTATTGCTCATGGTTCCTTTATCCTCTAGATGTTTAATGATTTTCTCCTCCCTCTTAATATTTGTTCCATTACTTTAGTGGAAGGAGAAGTTAAGACTAGAGGTATGATAATTGCCAAAGATCACTTGTCCTTTTTTTTTTTTTACCCCTGAAAGAATCAGTACCTAGTTTTTATATTATTTTTTTTCCCAATGTCTTAGTACCTCCCTCTTCTCTATGGCTTAAAAAAAAAAGCAAATAGCAAATAGTAATGCAATCAGTCTGAGAGTTAATTTCCATTGCACTTCAGGACATACGTTATCTGGACTGGCTGATGTGTGCATATTTACATTTTCCAACCAGTCCCTTTATCTGCTTTTCTGGAAGGTCTTTATTTTATCCCTAGTTGTCCCCTTTGTCTTTAGTTTTCCCGTGCAAAGCAAATTTTGTAGGGCAGGTGTTTTTGACTCATCATGTCTCATTTTCATTGGGCCTTCTAAGTACAGTACCTCTTGTGCCTGCTAAAATCACCCCTTGAGCTTGCAGTAACTTGGTTTCTTATCTCTTACCACACCTTTACTTGCCTTCACCTCCTCCCTGAAAGCCTCAACTGACTGTAACTATTCTATATCCACTGACCTTCCTCCCCCAGTACAAGTTTTCTTCCTTTTTCCTTTACCATCAAATTGTTAGGAGGTCCCTCCTGGGAGCACACAGGCTGCTGTTTGTTTCTTGCTTTCCTGCTCATCAGAGCAATTGTAGTTTGTTGTATCTTAATTATGCAAGATTCCCCTGTTAACTTTCAGATCCTTCCTGCCGGTGTTTTTAACTTGATTTCTTGATTCCCTGTGATTCTGGAGTTTCCTGAAATCACATGCATTTGTGCTACTGTTGTTAAAGACAGAGAAGGTCAGCAGTGGAAACCCTGCTAAAAATGGGAGTTTCTCAGCTGGGGAGACACTGCTCCTGTTTTCAGATCCAGCTAACAGGCAGTAATCAAGCAACAGTGCCAGCAGGGATGGTGACATTAGAAAGCAGAATGGGAGTGGAGTTGAGAAACAAAGACAAAAATGTTGATTCCAACACCACTTCTCCTCTGGGACCTTCCCTAAGATGCCTGCTTGTCTGCTTTGGCCAGGTTTGGTACCAAGGACTTCTGCGACGCCCAGTGCGACTTCCTCCATAAGGTGCATTTCCACTGTGTGGTGGAGGAATGTGGAGCCCTGTTCAGCACCTTGGATGGAGCCATCAAGCATGCCAAGTAAGTAGGAGAGTCCTGGGCAACCTGGAGAAAGCTCTACACCACACGGTGTGGGATGAGCAGGACCCTGCTGAGGAGCTGTGCTCAAGAGCAGGACCGTGGGCAGTCCCGAGGGCAGCAGGGTGGGCACCCGTGTGGCTCCTGGGTAAAGGGGCTCAGCTGGATGTCTGCAGAACACTGGGTCCTCTTCAGTTTAGTTTCAAAATAAACACCCTTGTGAAAAAGTGATGGCAAGGCTGAGAATTGGGCAGTTGTGTTTTTCCACAGCCTGCTTGACTGACTGTGCTCTCAGAGTGCACAAACACACCATGCAAAGAAAGAAGAAAATATGGGAGGGATAGAATCCTGTAAACCCAGCTTACCACTGGATACAGGCTTTTTTGGAGTAGGCAGCTCCCAGTCACTGCAGTGCGGAAAGATTTTACTGTTCTTTGGCTTGTCCTGACAAACTTCTTCTAACAGGTTATCTCTGGCCCCTAGTTTGGATGGTTTTGCTTAAGAACTTCCCATCGTGTGAATGAGGATCTTGAAATGAAGTTGGCAAACTGTCCTGCTCAGCAGCAACCTCCCTCTCACCTGGCCATGTTCTTCTCTTGTCCTTTTGTCATTTCACATCCTTTGGAAAGTAGCAGGCAGCCCAGAGCTTGGTAGCCAGACCTTAGGGTGGGAGATCAGTCCTGTGTTACAGAGGCTGTGCAGCATGCTCAGAACTCTAGCTACACTCCCACTCTACAGTGAGGGACCAGCAAAGGAATGGTGAGATACTGGAAATCTTTCCTATTGCAGATTTCTACAGAGCACAATCTGCAGTTCAGAGCCACACCAAGCTCCTTTTAAAGGCAATGGAAGATTTGCCTGAGTAAAGTATGGACGTGGCCTTCAGCAGCTGACCACAGGACTGATTCTGAAGGGGTTCAAGAGGAGGGAGATGTTGCAGGTTTTAAGACAGCAAGATCTGTTAGCACCATTGGTCTCTGGCATTGGGTAGTTTCCTGGGGTTCACTACAACGAGCTACTGGAGAACAGAACAGCCACGGGGAGCTCCCCTCAGGCACCTTGGTCTTGCTGACTGCAGCAGTTCTGGCCTCCCTCTGATTTCAAGATGGTCTTGCTCTCTCCAGCCCTCACACTGAATTCCCTTCTCTTCACAGACAAGCTAAGAGGCCCTTAAATCTTTCTTTTTCAGAGTGCCATTAGGATTTACCCTCAACTAATTTGTTTGCAGACTCCTGCCACATTCTTGATGTTTAATCAAGTTCTGTGCAATGATCAGGAGTTTATAGCTGAATGACTCTTGTCTTTTTTTTTTTCAGTTTTCACTTCAGAACTGAGGGTGGAGCTGTGAAAAGTAACTCTGAGTCCTTCTCAACTACTGCTGAGAGCAAGGCTTCCCTGGCCCCTTCATCGCCATCTGCTACTTCTGTCAGCATGGCAAGTGCTCCTGCCCTTGACGTGCCCACTCCAAGCCCAGCTACTGTGCCCTCTGCCCCTACACTGCTCGCTTGGAAGCAGCTGGCTTCAACTATACCCCAGATGCCTCAGATCCCAGCATCAGTGCCTAACCTGGCAACTTCACCCTTGGCAACGACTTCCCTGGAGAACGCCAAGCCTCAGGTCAAACCTGGATTTCTCCAGTTCCAGGAGAAGTAAGTTGAGGGTGTTGCTTGCCTCCTTATGTCCTCTCCAGTCTTGCCATCCCCTCTCTGCTGCTCCTCAGAGCTGTGGCACTGTGTCTGTAGTGGCACAAAGACACCACCTGTCTAGAAAGTACTCGGTGCTCCTGGTTTTGAAGTGAATGTTCACAAAGTAATTCACATACCTCAGTAACATACCTTGCTGAGCTTCTAAAGCATTAAAGAAGTTTCACAGGGTTGCTGTCACGTTGGTGGTATTTGTGACATAGACAGAAAGAGGCCCAGAAGTTCTGTGGTTTACAAGAGGACACAGCAGTCCAGCATGAGGTGTTACAGCTCAGTTACTCAGGCTGGTGGAGCATCAGTCTCTGGGTGTATATTGACAGTCATTTGTCTGCTTCCAAAGGAGTGCATTAATTCCATTCCACATATCACTGGGTACAGTGCTTTGCATCCAAGAGATCAATGTTCAGCTACCTCTGCTGTGACCTCTCTTTGTGCAGTCAGAAATCCATGGAATGGGTGTGGGGGGAGTAAGGTACCAAAACTATTTAGCTGATTAAATGGGCTGCTTCTGATTCTGTCTAATCAGGGGAAGCCCGGGCATCTTGAGTGCCCAAGAGTTTAATTTCAGTTACACCAAACTGAGATGGGAGAAACCATCTGAATCCATGGAGGTCCATACAGGCAGAAAGGGAGAAACAGCATCTGTCCAGATCTTGAGAGAGCTTTAAGTTGGAAGTATGGCCCTCAAAGACTCCAGAACCCATCATTCATTGCTGAATTTTAATAACCTTATCAAGAAAGTGTCCTAGCTTGGTGGAATTGCAGTAGTGTTGCCAGCATCAGTTTGACTGAAGAGGATGGTGGTGATGGGAAATCTGTAGGCCATGTTTGGAACAGAGGCTTCAGCTGGGCTCCCCTTGAGTTAAATTTTGGCAAAGAAACAAACGTGTGAAATAAGTGAGGGTGACGACTGGGTTTTGGATGTATTCCAGTGATCCCTGCCTGGCAACAGACTGCAAGTATGCCAACAAATTCCACTTCCACTGTCTCTTTGGGAACTGCAAATATGTGTGCAAAACCTCTGGCAAAGCAGAATCCCACTGCCTGGACCACATCAACCCCAACAATAATTTGGTGAATGTGAGAGACCAGTTTGCTTACTACTCACTACAGTGTCTCTGTCCAAACCAGGTAAGAGCCAGTCACAGGCAGGGGTCTGACCCCAGCTCGGGGGGGGCAGAATGGGGAAGAGCAAGTAGATGGCTCAGTTGGAACTGAGGCCAAGAGCTTCATTCCTAGAACCATGGAGGGGGGTGGTTTTAATTACAGGGCCTGGCAATAGGTTTGGTTTCCATCACATTGAAAAATGGCAATGCTTTTGTGTATCTTTCATTTGGGTGAAGTGGAGAAGGCAACTAGAAAGCTCAGACACACACAAGATGAAATGAAATCCCTGGAGACATCCCAGGTGGGGCTTGAGGAGGCTCTGAGCAACCTGCTCTAGTTGCAGGGGGGTTGGACTAGATGAGCTCTAGAGGTCCCTTTCAACCCAGGCATCTCCAGGATTCTATGACTGCCAAGGAAAGCCATGGGTTAGGGTTGGGATGTGCCAGTGTGGAACTGTGCAACACACCAGCAATGCAGAGTACCTGATGGGCAGTGAGGCTGCACTGCAGCTCAGGGAAGGGAAAAGGCTGTGATCTAGATTATCAGCTCAGGGCTCTCATGCCTTGGAGGGGCAGGATTAGCAGCTGGCAGAGGAGAGCACGTTTGTTTGAGATCTGCCTAAAGGAACCTGCCCCTTTGCTCCTCTCCAGCACTGTGAGTTCCGGATGCGAGGGCACTACCACTGTCTCCGTCCTGGCTGCTACTTTGTGACTAACATCACCACCAAGCTGCCCTGGCACGTCAAAAAGCACGAGAAGGCAGAGAGGAGGGCAGCCAATGGCTTCAAGTATTTTACCAAGAGAGAAGAGTGTGGCAGACTAGGTGAGTTTTGCTCTCTTTCCCACCCCCCATCACATTTCTCATGGGGTCTGTCCCATGTCCCGGCCAAGAATGCCAAGTTACAGCCTGTGAGCTACACTTCAGGTCATTAAATCACTGAACAAGAGAGAGAACTAAGCAGAAAGCAGTTCCTGATCTGAGTTGAACTGTGTTTTCCCAAAGAGAACCAAGTTAGATGGTTAGAAACTGTGATACAGGTTAGATATAGGTTTATCTGCTACAGCTTCCTCTTTTAATCGAATTGTCAAGTCCTTTTTATTGGGTTTTTTTTTTTACTTTGTGGTCTTTTGGGCCTTCTAATTGTGTTGTGTGGAGTTTAAGGGTGCTCTGAGGAGTGGAACAAAAAAAAAAAAAAGCATAGAAATGCCTGTTCTGAGGAGTGCCTTGTGGAAAAGTCTTCCTGTATCAGGGATATTGCTGCTTTGCCTGATGCCAGGCAGCTTCAGATGAGACTCTTTTTTTTTATAGCCATTGCAGCATATTGAAAGCCAAAGGGCAAATAACTGGAGATAGAGGGATGGAGAAGACATTCACTGCAGTACTCCTCCTCTGGGCCCAGTGAGCAGCAGGGAATGCAGCCCTGTGTCCTTGTGCCAGCCTCCCACCAGAGCACAGCCTTGGGGAGCATCCAAACTGTGGCACAGCCTCTGCCTTGCCCACTTGCCAGAGCTATTAGCAGCACTGCAGCAGTTACTAAATCTGAGAGCCTCCAGAGTAAAGCTAGTAACACAAACACAGCACAGCAGCAGAAGGTGGAATCCATTCCCAGGGAGGTGTTGAGGGCTGAAATCCAGGGCTCTGAATTTGAGGAATCCCCAAAGAGAGCTCCAGCAGAGCTCTCTCCTGAACTGCCTGGGAGTCACATAACCCTTCTAGTTGGGTTTTGGCATAACAGGAGCACAGAGTTGGTCTTTCCTGTCACTTCAGGTTGGAACAAGGGCTGAAACAAACCAGTGTTGGGAGTATTATTTTGGGGTGCTGTCCTCTCCCATTGCAGGGAAACAGCCACAGCAACCTGAGTCAAACTCCTCAGCTTTGAATGCATCCAGAATTTATACCCAAATGGTAGCTTGTTTGTGGTAACCAGGGTGATGAGTGTCAACACACCCCAGCCAGTACTTACCTAGGTCTCATTTACACATGTCAGTAGATTCAGCAGTTGCTGTTATTTACCCAACTTTAGGTGTTTCAGGTGATAGCAGGGGCTAGACAAAGCAGGACAATGATCTATGGCACCCAGCCTACCCGGGTGCCCTGGCAACAGGCAAGACTTCACCTGCCCTCTGCTGATAGTGTTTTCAGTCCCGCCAGCACTGTTTGTTCTCCATCCCCAGGAACAACACAGCATGATGGGGAGGGCAGATGAGGTGGGGCTGTGGGGGAGTGCAATACCTAAACAAACAGCAGCTTGGCATGCACATGAAAAGCTATCTGGGAGCTGAAGGTGGGCTGGGTGATCCGGGAGCTGTTTGGCAGTGCGTGTGTCAGCAGTGTTTGTTTTGGGGAGCCATGGGGTGCATGCTATAGGTGCCCATAGCTCGGGCTTGCCATGCAATAAACATGTGTTTAGCCATTTGCCTGTGGAGATCCAGGCAGCACATGGGCTGGTTTGTGTGGGTGTGCTGGGTTATACCAACGTGTAGCTGCATGTCTGCATCTGCACATCTCCAGGCTTTTTACACTGTGTATGTGTGGATAGCAGGTGCAGGGAGCACTGCTTGAAGGGCTCTGGATGTTGCTGAACAAACACACATCATAGATTTCTTTTTCTGTGTGTTTTTTTTCTGTGTGTGTATAAATACACACGGGTATGGGTGGGGAGGGAGAGAGATGAAATCAACCTACATGTGTAGGTAAAGGTGGATGGGTGTAGACAGATGACAGATGAGTAAAGCTGAGCCTGTCTGCAGGTCTGCACCCCTGTGACTAGAAGGGCATGGCCAAGGGATGATGGAGAGCAGACAGAGCCTGATTACTGATATCTTTGTGTTTTAACTATTCAAAGCCATTATTTACCAGCTACAGGCCATAGCTGCTCAGGATTCTCTGTTAATGGGATACACAATCTCCTGGCATGCAGGGCACTATCCAGAGGAACAAAATGTGTCAAGTACTGTGTGCCAGAACCCATATAAATTGCTTGTTGTTTAGTAGCTGCCCCTATTACACAACAAATTTGGAGTGGCACTAAACACTTCCCAGCTCATTTTTATCTGCCCAGAGAGCATACACTGTCCAGAGCTCGAGCCTTTAAGGGATGGCTTTGCTTTGCTGAGAGCACAGTTAAAGGTTTAAAAAAAAAGAGAAAAAGAACTTTTCATTTCTAATCTAATGATGAACACATAGATTGTAACTTCTGTAATACAGTCTTGTCATAAAGGAAGAGGTGCCACCTAAGAGCAGAGAGCATTAGGCACTACTAGATGCAATGGAAATGTTCCTTTCTTTATAACAAAAGGAAGAAGGATGGGACTAGTCTGCAGCTGAGGCTCAGTTAATCTGTGTACACTGTAATCCTCTCATGCAGGTGCTCAGCAGGCAAAAGATCTTGGGATTTTTTTTCATTCAGGACTGTTCTTGAAGAACCTACAACCACTGATAACCTTCAGATCACCAGCAGCTTTGTCTTGTCTCCAAACCATCTTCCCTACAGTCCCCTTCCCTCTTCAGTACCTGTCATGTACTACAGCCCATGGTTTTGTGTCTGCAGGTTGCAAATACAACCAGGTGAACAGCCACTTCCACTGCATTCGTGAGGGCTGCCAGTTCTCCTTCCTGCTCAAGCACCAGATGACATCCCATGCCAGAAAGCACATGAGAAGGATGCTGGGGAAGAACTTTGATCGTGTTCCTACTCAGGTGACTCATTGGTTATTTAAGCTGCAGATCTGCATGCAGAGTTGGTCCCTCTGGTTGCTTGCAGCAGAACTGCTTTAGTGCCAAGACATCTGCACCCAGACTCCTGAGAATGTTTGTCTGCACTTGGGGGGGGGTGCAGCTGGGATATGGGAGTTCACCTGAGGTACCTTTACCTGGTTGGACTTCTACAATAGGAGGAGTGATGATGAAGCATAGACATCAAAGCATTAATTAGTGTAAAGAGCTTTTCCATGTGAATGATGGAAAAGAATAATTGAGAAGGATAACACTAAAAACTCATATTTACAACTTGTGTTTCTCTGCTCTCTCAATGCACACCAGTTGCCTATTAAAATTAAAGTGCTTAGGATGTGGAAGAATTGAATGTGCTGGTTAAAGCAAACATTTCCTGCTGCACATAAAGAATTATTTGCTTCTTCCACCTAGGATGGGAGAAACACCAGTTCCAAAATGTCCCTTCCCTTATTGATTTAGAGTTAGTTTGAGGTACTCCTTGTCCTTTCTCAGGAAGCAGCAGAGTGATGCAGTTGCTTCTTTTCCAACACATAACTGAGAAAAACTGGCAGATCAGGTTTGTCTGTCTCATGAATAAATTGAAGAGTTTCCAGTGCAGCACTGAGCTGCAGCTCGGAATGGCCACAGTCCTCCAACCTCTAGCTTGCTCTTACTCTTAGTTGCTTTAACTTTCATTGACCTGGGAGGTGAAACAAGCCAGCTTTACTGAAGTGTCTGTGACTGCCTTGACCCCTGGTAGCACACAGTGCTAGCCTGACCCTACTGCTGTGCTGAGCCCATGGAGCAGTCCAGCAAGCAACTAAACAAGGATGAACCCACAGATCCTGGCATGTGGCCCAGCTCACCCACCTGCCACTGCCTCTGGTCTTCTCATGCCTTAGTGTTCAGCAGGCACTTGGCACCATGTTTGGGTGTACATTCCTCCTGGGTACCTACCCATGGAACCATCCAGAGAAGAGCAGGCCAGGCCACAGAGCCTTTGTCTGAACAGAGCAGACGTCACTGGGTTCAGTCTTGTTCCCTGTTGCAGTGTCTCAGCATGCAGGCACTGGGACAGTCATATTTCCAGTCTCTAAATGCAGCAGGACCTACACAGTAAGGTAATAATGCCAAGATTAACACCTCCTGTTTTTGAATGCATCAGAATCCACACACCAGGATGCTGGTGCCAAGATTAACACTCCCAGCCTCTGAGCACATCACAATTCACATACCAGGGTACGTGAGCCAAGTCTAATGCTCCAGGCTCCCAGTGCAGGAAGGCACAGGCTCCTAGCCACAGTGCCATGGGTCCACTCATGAGCATGTTCCAGCCATCCCTCATGAGCTGGGACAGAGAGAAAAAAATGTGCAGACAGATGGTTTCGGCCTTGGCATCTTGCTTTTGGTGTGAAAGTCCCCATCCTGTTCTCTTGCTGCAGGTTATTGGCCACACTCCAAGAAATGAAAATCTCCCCCAGGTTGGCAGCATGGCACCCAGCCCAGCCTCATCAGGAACCCCAGCTTCCTTTCAGGGCCCCCCAAGCATGATGGACACAGAAACAGATGAGTACATGGATTACACTGGCTGCAGCCCTGGGGGTATCTCCTCTGAATCTTCCAACATGGACCGCAGCTGCTCCAGCACTCCAGTGGGCAATGAAAGTACATCAGCAGGTAAGGGAGAAGGGGTGGGGTGAAATGGAGCATTGGTTGCCTGCTCTCTGGGGAGATAAACTCATGAAGAGAGGCCAAGGGACAGTGGCACCTTAAACTAGAAAGTGCCACAGCTTCGTGGCAGTGCTTCGTACTAACCCAGCTCCCCTTGTCTGTGAGAAGGGATCCATCAGAATGGGCACCTCAAGCATCCATGAACTAACAGGGGATCTTGTTTTCTCCCTTGGAGAGAGATTTTTAGCCTGTGTCTTGGAGTTGGATCAGTTTAAAAAAAAAACCAAAAAACAAAGATAAAAAGACATGGGTCTCTTCTGTACTTGACATTTCCCCCAATATCTTTTTGTGTTTTCCTTGTGCAGCATCTGGAGGATGCATGAGGCACTTTTCTACACTGTTGGTGTGCAGAAAGATTGTACAGTAGCAAATACATACATGGGAAAAAAACCCTACAGCATCTTTAGAAAGCAACATATAAAAAGCAGCTCACTGAGCTCCCTTCCTCACTCAACAGCTCTTGTTCCACTTGGTGCAGTGTTGCACAGAGGAGATTCCATCATCCCCTCTTTTTGGAAGGAGTTTTCTGCCATGGTTTCCTGTAGCCATCCCCAGTGTCCTGTATCACAGAGTTACCTTTCCAGTAGTCAGCTAGCTCTTATGAATTCCACTGGCATCCAGTGGAGATCCAGGATCTCTCAGCTGTCCTTCCCAGGGCTGTGTGTTACATTCCACATGAGTTTGCTTTAGCTCATACACATTTTCCTGCTTTTTCTTTCCCACACCAGTTAGATCAAGGTTATCACAGAGCCCAGCTAACCCAGTGTTGTGTGAACACTGCTGGGCAGGATGGTGGTTGCCCCATGGGATGAAAGCTCCTCACAGAGGTTCTGGTGTGATGGTGTCAGTAGCTGGCTGTACCCTGGCCCAAGTCACACTCCTGGGAGGTGCCCCCCACTGCTGGCCACGTAGTGAGCAGCTGCACCTGCCCAAGTGCAGGGCCTGACAGCCAGTGGTTGGCACAAGCTGGCACCATACTGATGACCAAGGACCAAGGAAGCAGGGATTTCTGGGTGAAAGCCTGCAGCTCTTGCCCCACAGCACTACAGTCACCTTGCATTCTGCAGAGACAACCCTCCTCTTCCTGATGCTGTCAGTTCCTCACCTTCTGTTTCTTCTCTGTTACAGTTCTGTTTCATACATTTGTGAATGTATTTTCCATTTTCATCATATTGCTTCTGCTCTTGGGTTCTCATTTCAGTTCTTTTGTGTTTTGTTCTTTTTCTTTTTTTTTTTTTTTGATATTTTGTTTTTTTTTCCTTTTTTTTGTTTTGGTTTTTTTTTCTGCCTTTTTTTTTTTTTCTCTCCACATTCTCCAGGCTGCCTGGTTCCTTCTACTGCTACTGCTGCTGCCGATGATGCCACCCACAATGCACCACAACCTCAACCACCATCTCTGCCACCATCTTTCTCACAAGCCCTGCTTAGGTCTCCCCTTCCCACCCTCCCCTATCTCTTCTCTCCATCTTGTCTCTCATACTCTCTGCTCAGTGCCACTCTTGGATCCAGCAGAGGCATTGTCATGCCTGCCGCCAGCACCACTGGGTTCTCGCCCATCATTGCCACTCCAACTGCAGTAAAAAGTGACGTTCCCTTAGTGCAGGATGCAGCAGGTAACACTTCTTTGCTTTCTCTCTTAGTGTCCTGTGCCCATCTCCTTCCCTAATCACCCTGCCCACACTTGGTTTTTTTTCCTCTGCACCTTTGGGTCAGTAAAATAATACACGTCACTCTGTCTGAATTTGGTCCAAGGGCCCTTCCTGCTCCTGTGGCTGCTGACAGGGAGGGTAACAAACCCCCAACCAAGCTCTGACACTTCACCTGAGAGCAATTCCCACCAGTAACAGTCTCAAATCCATACTCAAAATGCACTTTCAGCCTCTTGACAACAGCAGGGTGGCCACATAGCAAGCTCTTGCTCATGGAGCATTTAATGGGACTTGGAATTCCTGTTTAGATCTTCCAGGGCAGCCAGCCCAGTGCCTGCCTAGCACACATCTCAGCGGGTGAATGCCTGACGGGGTCCCCAGTTCCTGGGGTTCTATCACTCTTGGGAGCTTCACTGGCCCTTGCTCATATACAAAGCCTTAAAATTCAAGGCTGCCCTCCCCAGCACAAGAAGAGTGGAGCAGAGTCAGTGTCACTGTGATGACATCATCAGACAGCTCGGGCTGTTTCTCACACTCACTGTTATTTATATCTGCTCTTAACAGCTGCAGAAAATACATCTAGATTTTTAGTTTTAAGCTGCCATGTTTCCCATGTGTGACTAAGATCAGAGGTGTCTCAGGCTGGGGATTTTTATTCCAGCTGGGAATGTTTTTTAGGGTGTGTCTCCATTTTGGCTTCTTTTCCCAACTCCCAGCTTTTTTCTAGTTAATTAAGGGCATATTTGTGCTTAAAGTTCACACTTAAGAGGATTCTGGCAGCCTACAAATGTCCCAGTCATTCTTCCTGACAGCTTTAGTAATGCACAAAGCCAAGGTAAATGGTTGGGGGAATGGCTGGAGGACCAACTCCACTTGGAAGTTCGTGGGTTTCTCTGATGGGAGTTGGTAGGAGAAGGATCCTTGCCCTGTCCAGAGAGTTTGTTCCAAGGAACAAAATTCTCAAGATTTTAAATTTTATCTTATTTTTTTCTAACTGCTTGCATGCAGCCTGAAATACCTTAACCTCGTGCTGTGCTTTCCTCTAATCATATATCTTACCATTTCCTTTCTTTTGATCCTTGCATAGTTTTGGTGAATATTTACATTATTAGTGGTTGAAAAGAGATTTTCAACTTAGCATTGGGATTGGCTTGGGACACATCTGTTGAGGCTTTTAATCTTCAGGCTTTTAATCTTCAAGTGGGTGCTGGGGACTGAAGAGTGTCTGGTGCTCAAGGAGGGGGCACCAGGGTCTCCTCCCTCTTTTCATGCCCTTGCTCTGAAACTCTGTCTGGATGAGAACCCAGAATTGGTTTCACTGTTGTAAAAGCTGGGCAGACATTGAGTGTAATGCAGGTAAAATTGAAATTCTACTTATTTCCCAGTTTCCCATGCAGAGCCTTTCCCCCAGGATGGCTCAATCCATGTCCCTGTCTGCAGGCAGGCAGATGAACAGCACACTGATGATAAACACTTGAGGAGCTGATCTGGGCAGCAGTGATCTGTCCAGGCACCAGTGGATTTAAACCAGTCTTCTGGCAGTGGAGAATTACAGTTCCAGATGTTTAGAGGGGGAGCAAAGAGTTAATTGGTCACAGACTGTACAGCAAAGAGCCTGCTAATTCAAAATCTACAGTGACAGAAAGTGATTCTTTGCTGGCAGCTGGTTAAATCAGCCCTAAGAGGCAGTTTCCACCAGCTCCATGTAACTAAGATGGGCTGGCCATGGGTGCCTCCAGCTGGCCTCTGTGTTGGCAGCCTGAGCAACATGCCAGGGAGGGAGTGGGTGTGGAAAACCCTTTTGTCTCTGCTCATCCACAACCTGTACCAGCCCAGCCATGCCAACAGTGCAGGAGATGAGGCTGCTGCTGCCAGTGCTGCTGAGCTGTGTCTTCCAGTACAGTGCCAGCTTAACTTTTGGAAGCCTCCTTCAAAGAAGGCCCCTTCTCTTAAAGGGTTGTCACTGGAAGGGCCAGATATGGCACAAATAACATCCATCACTTCTATTGCCTGCTTATCAGCTAGAATAAAAAAAAAAAATCATTTTCCAGCAGTCAAACAGATGACTGCTTCTTCAGCCTCCTAGACAAGGATGCAAGCTGCTCTGGATTCTCAGGCCCCAGGCACTGGATGTCACAAATCATGCCTCTTTTTAAGAGGATGGCAGTTTCAGCATGAAGAGAGGCAAAAAAAAAAAGAAAAAGCAAAAAGTATGTTTTAGTTGCAAGCTATAATTTCCAATTACACTCACAGTTCTGCACCT
The DNA here is from genome assembly GCA_024611195.1 of Ceyx melanurus. Taxonomy (NCBI): domain Eukaryota; kingdom Metazoa; phylum Chordata; class Aves; order Coraciiformes; family Alcedinidae; genus Ceyx; species Ceyx melanurus. The sequence goes on along the minus strand of JANHGL010005359.1, from coordinate 7,474 downwards.
GGTGAGAAATTCTTGCCTCCAACCTTGTCTGTGTTGCATGTTGATACTCAAGATTGTGCTTTAGTTCTGGAAATAACAAGCAGAGAAGAAAAAAAATAGTTAATAGATATAATGAGGTCGAGTCCTTGATGTCAGCTTGATCCTAGGGGACGTGAGCACTAGCCAGTTCTGCTGGCCCTGTGAATGGGAGTGGAAGATGGATTAGGGCTCTTTATTTACTGGGGGCATCATGTGATTTTTGAGACCCAAGGGAAAGCTGTAGAACTGGTATTTTCTCTCCGAGTCCACTGGCTAGTGATGATGAGAATTAGCCCCATTGAACATCTGTCCATCTGTCTTTCTAAGTGCACTCATCGTAACATGTGGGCTCATTACAGTGAGGGATGTTGCAGTCTCTTGGCCAAAGTCCATCCTATTTCTATAAATCCCCCCCTTGCAGTTTCAATCACGCAGGGGATCTTCCCTCACCTCCTGCCTGCCCTTGGCAGTCGTGGTGCCTGATGGGGGAGAGCGGTGGGCAGGGCACGTGGTGGTTTTTAACACGCTTACATCTTGTACCACATCAGCCTCAGTGCACTGAGTCACACCCCTCGCTCCTTGGGGCAGAACAAACAGCTCCTCTGTACTAGACAAATAGGACTGAGGGAGCTGGGGCTCTTTAGCTTGGAGAAAACTGAGGAGGGACCTCATCAATGTCTATCAATATGTTAAGGGCAGTGTAGGGTGGATGGAGCCAGACTCTGCTCAGTGACATCCAGAGACAGGACAAGGCAATGGGAGTCAGTTGGAGCACATGAGGTTTAAGGTCAACACAAGGAAAAACTTTTTCCCAGTGAGGGTGGCAGAGCCTGGCAGGGGCTGCCCAGGGAGGTTGTGGAGTCTCCT
>JANHGL010005357.1:2221-15860 GCA_024611195.1 Ceyx melanurus | reverse complement strand
TTCCCCACCCCCCCGCCCCCCCCCACCTGCGGCCAGGGCAAGGAGCCAGGGCAGGGACCTGTTTTTGCTGCGTTTGAGCCCGTTATCTTACCGCCAGCTCGGTGCGTGACCTCTGCGGGTGCAGTGGGGGGGGTGGGGGGGGGGGCTGTGGGTTTATCTGCACTCTCCAAATAGAAACAAAGGCAGCCTTGGAGTTGGGGGGACACCCCCAGCTCCCCTCAGCCATGCTGCAGCAGGAGGGATGGGGTCACCCCCACAGAATCCCCCCAGCCTGGAGGAAACAACCTCTGCAGTGTGAACTGGGCTCAGAGAAGGGAGTTTTCCAGAAGGTTGGGGGGAGGATGAGGCGTGAGGGGGCTCCCTTCACCCCCAGGGGACAGCTCAGGGTGGCCTCAGGGTGCCCCTGGGGCCAGAATGGGGCATGAGGGCACAGTACCTATGGGGTGGATGTGCAAGGGGCAGCACAGGTGGGTGGGGAAGGTCGTGCTGTGGGTGCCCAGAGCCCCCCTCCCCGTGCCTTTGGGCCCCAGTGAATCTCCTCCTCGGGCTCCTTCGGTTTACATTCGATCTGGATTTGTACATTTGTGAAGAGCTGTAAATATTTGTACCTTTTGTGCCGGGATTGTACATTTTTAAGCTGAAAGCTGCAAACAGAGCCTATGTGGTGACTTTGTGTGAGGACCAGGGTGTGAGGGTGGGTTTCCTAGGGGGTTCAGAGGCCCAGGGGGGATTTCTCATCTCTTTTACTTCCTCCAGTGTTTTCTGCCTCCTCCTGCCCCCATGGGATGTGGGTGGGAGGGTGCTGGGTGCCCATCTTCCTAAGCTGGTGTGTGGGACATGGTCGTGTGTTCCCCATGCCCCCAGCTCAGCAGGACCCACTTTGGTATCACCAGACAAGGGTCTGGGTGGGTCCAAGCAGGTCCAAGCTGTGGCTGGGTCCTCATCCTGCCCCAGTCGGGAGTGGTGCTGGAGCACATGTGGACTCCTGCCTGCCCCAGTGGAGAGGAGCCTTCCTGGTGCCCGAGGTAGCTGCTGGGACCCAAATCCTGTCCCTGATCCCTGTGGGGCTGCTGCTGCTCCCCGGGGCCTCCTGGTGCCATGGGATCACTGCCGTCCCTTCCCTTGCAGGCTTGGCTGGAGCAGTGAGTGGCCCAGTGGCACGGTGACAGCGTTGGGACCCTGATGGGTGTCTGGAGGAGATGCTGAGGTGATGTCAGGAGCTGGTGAGGGTCCTGGGGGTTCTAGGTTCCCGTTCAGCACAGCTTCCCGGCAGGCTGGAGGGCTCCAAGTGCCACCCTGGGGACTCCCCAGAGTGTGTGGCACAGGGTGGGTGTCCCCACGTCCCCTCCCAAGGGTGACAGAGGGGCTTGTGCCCCTTTATCCCCACCCAGCCCGGAGCTGCAGGAGCAGCTTTGCCTGAACTGTTTTGGTTCTTCTCACAAACAACAGCTCGTCCTTGTGCCGAGGCCTCCTGCACAGCAGCGGCTCCCTCTGGGATAACAACAGACCTGGCTGGTTCTCAGCTGGGGGGGTCTCTGCCACCCTGTCCCCAGTGCTGGGTAGGGGTCTGTGGGGGGAACCACACTGTGCCCAGGGCTCGCCCTCTCCCCGGGCACTGCAGACCCATCGGTGCTCAGAGTGTGTTTGGCACAAGCTGCAGGGTCGGGAGCTGCCGGCAGCAGCTCCAGGATTTCAACCCCTCCCAGTTCTCCCTCCAGCCTCACCATGTGCAGGTGTGTGGGGAGCAGGAGGGTGAAGCCCAAACTGGGGGAGAGAAGCAGCAGGGACACAGGAATCCCACCAGCTGCTGCACAGGGATTCCCCAGTAAACCTCTGAGAAGGGGATGGAGCAGCTTCAGGCATCCTCCTGGTGCCACTTTCTCGTTGTGCCGACTCTTCTCACGCAGGATGGAGCAGAGGAGCCACCCTGGGGAACACTGGGGCCATTCCTGGCTGGCTGGTAGGATCTGAGTCATCTCGTGGGGGCTCAGGGGTGGGCTGGGGGTGGCGAGGGGCTCCCCGGGGCCAGGCTGCCCGCTTGGCAAGCAGTTGACCTCCTCCTTGGCCAAGTTGTTGCAACAGCAGGGAGGAAGGTCAGGCTCCCCACGGGAGGGTGCAGGGGCTGACGTCAAAGGAAGCAGCTGGTGATTCACGGGTTCTTGGGAGAGCTGCTCTCCGGGGCCGTAACTCATCCCAGAAATGTCATTTCATCCTTGAGTGTTATCGCTGCCCACCGCTCCCAGCCCCGGGAGATAAACCAGCCTCTGGGGGGGAAGGTACAGGGGCTGCCCCTCATGCCCAGCCCCATGTACCTGTTGTTTGGCTTCATTTGGGCTCTGTGGGGTGACAGGGAGGACCCCAGGATGCCCAGAAGTATGTGATGTGTGAGAAGGGGGGACCTGGCAGTGCTGGGGCAACACTTGGATTCTGTGATCTTAAAGTCTCTTTGTTGGCCAGGAAGAGCAGTGGCACCCTGGGGAGTGATCAGAAAGGGTCTGGTCACTAGGTTGAGAGAGGTTCTGCTCCCCCTCTGCTCTGCCCTGGTGAGGCTGCATCTGGAGCAGCGTCCAGCTCTGTGCCCCTCAGTTTAAGGACAGGGAACTGCTGGAGAGAGTTCAGCCCAGAGACACAGAGATGGTGGAGGGAGGGGAGCATCTCCCTGCTGAGGAGAGGCTGAGGGAGCTGGGAGAAGACTGAGGGGTGAGCTCATGAGTGTTTATAAAGATGGAAAGGGTGAGTGTCAGGAGGATGGAGCCAGGCTCTGCTCAGGAACATCCAGTGCCAGGCCAAGGGGCAGTGGCTGCAGCTTGAACATGGGAGGGTCCATGGAAACATTAGGAGAAACTTTTTCATGCAGAGGGTGGCAGAGCCTGGCATGGGCTGCCCAGGGAGGCTGTGGAGTCTCCTTCTCTGGAGAGTTTCCAAACCCACCTGGATCTGTTTCTGTGTGACCTGGTCTGGGTGATTCTGCTCTGCCAGGGGGGTTGGACTTGCTAATCCGGGTCCCTTCCAACCCTGAACATTCAATTCTGTGATTCCAGCTAAAAGGGTTCAGTGATTCAGCCTGTTACTGTTACCCACCACCCCTCACCTGGCAGAACTGTTGCCCAGATGTGCAGGTACAGCCGTGCCCTGGGTACCCGGGCACACGCCCCCCATCTACACACGCCTGCTGGATGGACACAGCAGCGGTGACCCCCCGCCCCCCGGCAGATGCGTGAGGAGCCAGCTCTGGCCTTGGCCCCCGGGTCCCTGCCGTAAGTGATGGCTCTTATCTCCCTGCTGACAAGCCAGCATCCTTCAGCTGCCCTACTTAAGGCCGAGCTCGGGGAGAGCCGGGGCAGAGCAGCCACTCGCCGCAGAGACGCCCGCCCGCAGCCCACGGTCCCGTCCAGAGCCACCAGAGATGCTGCCAGCCACCTCCAAGCTCTGCGCTGCCATCTCCTACCGGCACCTGCGCAACATGACGGGTGAGGGGCTGGGCTGAGGGCTGGGGGAGCCCCTTTCTGTGGGCTGGCGGGGGTGGGAGGAGGATGGGGGTCCAGGGATGCTCTCCCCGCGGAGTGTTGCTTTCTGGGTTTGGTGTTTGAGTCTCCACGACCCGCCGGACCCGTTGCTGGGGTGGGAGGGGGGTGGCTGCAGGTAACTAACGCTCCCTCTGGCTGTCGGGGTTCTGTGCTCACCTACTCTGTTTCCATGGCCTCTCCCGGGCATCCCTGTGAATGCTCCTCGGTGGTTTTTACCCCTGTCCTTTGCTCCCTGCACGGCTCAGACCTGGAGCAAATCCGGGGTTCGTGTGGCACAGCTTCTGTCCCAGAGCCGTGCGATGGCAGCCAGCTGCCTGGAGAGACTTCAGCACGAGCAGAAACTGGCTCAGCATCGCGTGTTTAAATCGGGAAAGAAACAAAAAGCTCCTGTCACAAGCCCTGAGCAGCGCGGGGCTGGACGAGTGATGCGCTGTCCGCCCGCAGGTCTGAGAAGACAAGCGGCTGTTGCCATCAGCCAGGAGCTGAGCAGACTCGCCTGCCGCAGCCCAGGACCTGGCACGTGGATCAACCAGGTCCGCAGGAGGAGCTCCTTGCTCAGTAAGTGACCAGCAGATGGGGTCTGTCCCTTTCTGACGGGTGGTGATCGTCAGGGGTCAGGGCTCCGGTGAGGGGTTGGAGGAAAATGCACTCGGGGGTGGGCTGAGCTGGGCTGGGAATCGACTTTGCTGCCCCAGCTCCTGGGCACAGACAGGTGTGTTTGCTGTAGATGAAGCCTGTGCTGTGTTGGCTCTGCCCTCACTCCATCTTTCTCTGCTCCCGAGCAGGCTCCAGGCTGGAGGAGAAGCCCTTCAGCGAGATGGAAATGTCTTACATCAAGCAAGGAGAGGAAGCCCTCCAGAAATCCCTCAGCATCCTCGGGGACCAGGACGGCTGGAAGACAGAGACAGTGGTGGTGGGTGCTCTGCTTTGCTCAGCAGCCTGATGCCATCTCCCTCTAAACACCAGTGATGGGAATTCCACCTTTCCCCTCCCCAGGGCAACGGAGACAAAGTGCTGAGCAAGGTGCTGCCCGACGTGGGCAAGGTGTTCCGGCTGGAGGTGGTGGTGGACAAGCCCCTGGACACGGTGTACAGCGAGCTGGTGGACAACATGGAGCAGATGGGAGAGTGGAATCCCAACGTCCAAGAAGTGAAGGTAGGAAGCAAAGTGCCCATCAGGGCTCTGAGGTTCACACACACAGGGGTTGCTCCAAGGGGAAAGGCCAGGGAATCTCTCTGCCCAGCACAGCAGGAGCACAGGGAGTTTGTCACCTGTTCTTTGGGTGTGGAGGAGCCTGACTGGATCTTGTCTGCTTCCTCCTGCAGAGGTAGAGCTTGTTCTGCAGTGACTGTGCTGCTGCTGCAGCTGCTGTAGAAGCTCATTGTGTAGGAAATGCTCTTTACTGCCCGGGAGAGGCTAGTCCTGCTGTTAAATGTTACTAGAGGAGAAATAGCCCAGTGCCCCAGGAAGAATATTTTCCTCCTCCACAGCTTGTCTGGGATAAAAGAAGCATGAAGAGCAATACTTTCTCTTCTTGGGTAGTGAAAACTCCCCTTGAAACAGATATTTGCCATCTTCCTTTGCTATAAACACCGATTTTTTGACTATGTGATAATCAAAGCTGGTTTTAACTGTTTTAACTCAACCTTTTCCTTCTGAACTGCCCAGATTCTCCAGAAGATTGGCAAGGACACGGTGATCACCCACGAGAAGGCAGCTGCTCCCCCTGGGAACATCGTTGGGCCGAGGGACTTTGTGAGCGTCCGGTGCTCCAAGAGACGCGGCTCCACCTGCGTCCTGGCCGGGATGGCCACCAAGCATGGGGCTATGCCCGAGCAGGAGGGGTTTGTGAGGTAAGAAACATGAAGCCATGCCTGAGCAGGAGGGATTTGTGAGGCAAGAACCCCTGTGTTCACCTGCAGGGTGTGCAGAGGAGCTCAGTGTCACACCCTGGATGCTCAGAGCTCGGGAGCAAGAACTGCTAAAAACAAACCCCTAATTCACAAAGCCTGCCTGATTTTTGAGGCCAAGTGAGACACTGGTCTCCAGCATCTTGTCTTTGTCCTCTTCCAGAGCTGAGAATGGCCCCACGTGTATGATCCTGCGCCCGCTGACCGGCAGCCCCTCGCAAACCAAGCTGACGTGGCTCCTCAGCATCGACCTGAAGGTGAGTTTTGCACCATGGCCAAGAGAAATGAAACTGGCTCTGCCTTTTCAGTAGGGGAGGGGGGTGTCTCCTTCAAGGCATGTCCTCCTGACGGGCTGTCCCTGCTCCTCTCCAGGGCTGGCTGCCAAAGACCATCATCAACCAGGTGCTGTCCCAGACACAGGTTGACTTCGCCAACCACCTCCGGGAGCGCCTGGCGCGGGCGGTGGCCGTGAGCTGCTGACCTGAGGTGTTCAGGGGTGGGGTGGGGAATCTGGGAACAGGGCAAGTCAGACACCGCGTAATTACAGCCTGTGCTAATTAGCCAAGGCCTTGAATGGTAGCTTCTGCTAATTAATAGAGAGCTTTAATAAATCAAGCTTTATTTATTGAAGATAATGATAGATGAAGCTATTTATTTATTGAAGCTCATCAGTGACAGAGCTTGCAGGGGCCTGGCTGCTTGTGCAAAGGCTGGACCAAAACCCTGAGGCCAAGTCCTGCATTTGCTCCCCTTAAGCACTGGGCCAGCCAGGCCCCTGCAAACTCCAGCACTAATTAGTCTTCAATAAAGAAATAAAGCTTTAATTAGTGGTGTTTACTATGAAGGGCCTTGGCTAATTGGTGATTAGGGAGGTCCCAGACCTCTGCCAGCAAAGGCAGGACCAGCAGCTGCTCAGTGGGGTACCAAAGCACAGGATGGAACCTCAAGTTTTACTCCCCTCCTTCCCCCAAATGCAACTGCAGCACTTACCTAAAAATTTTATTTCCTCCCCCCAGCAGCTCTAATTTATTTTTCCTGTACAGACAGGACAGTGACGTGTCCAGTTATTTATTCACTGAAAGCTCTGCTGTGATGGTCCCTGGCAGGAGTCTCTGCCTAAGGCTGCAGGGAGAAGGAGCCCTCTGCAGTGTAGCTACTTGGAGATGAACCCTCATTTGTAACAAGACCCAAAGAAAAACACTCCATAGTAAGAGTTAAAGCTTTTATTTTTAAACTGGTTTCCAGTTTGTGGGGGGAAAAAAAATAAAAGAAGTTTGGACAGAGGCCCAAATTTCAGTCGTAGCTGCAGCAGCCTTGTCACAACACCAGCCTCCTGCCTGGGAACTGCTGGGTGCCATCGGTCAAACACAGCCCAGCAGTGTCCGTGTGGCTTCCCCAAGTGTAGGCAGAGCAGAGACAGGGCCACCTCCCCACCCTGCTGTCACCCACCAAGCCACTGTCCCATCCCTGGCACGGCCCAGGAGATGTGCCCTCCACCCACCCCTTGCTTCTTCAGCCAGAGACCCCTGAGAAGCCACTGCAGAGGCCACAGGCTGCTCCCCACTCAGGCTACACACGAGAACCCGCTCGGGCCTGAGGGCAGGTGACAAACACCCACCAGACCTGTTCCCCTGGGGGCTGTGTCACCTGTTCCTCTGCAATAACCCCCCTGGCCTGGCTGGTCATGGTGGGTACCGTGGTTAGGGCTCCCAGGGTGGGCTCCTTCTGCCATCCACTTCAGTCTCCACATGGTACAGCACGTCAGCCAGCGTGTGCTCCACCACGGCCCCCCAGCCCATGTCGCTCATCTGAGTGGGGAAGGGAGAGCAGTGAGATGGGGGACAGAGAAGGGTCCAGCCCTGATGGCTGGGAGCAGCCCCAGGACTGTTTTCCTCCTTAAAATGTTGTGGTGTGGGGAGGAAATTGCCTTAAAAGAGTTCAGCCCTCTAATGGTAAGAGGCAAGGAGATGGACTTGAAAATGTATGAAGAGGAATAAAACAGCATCTGCTATTCCATTAAAGTTTAGCCAAGTTGTTTGTTGGGCTATTTGTGCTGTAGTATTTTTAAATAAATCCTTTTGGCTGCACTGAGAGGTGGAGGACAGAGGCAGGCTTGGTATAAATCACCAGCCCCCCTCCCAAACCCTCCATCTCCTCGTGTTTAAACCCTGTGAGGTCACAGGGGGTAAAAAGCTTCAGGTGCCACTCACCGGGCGGTAGGTGATGTCTCGAGGGGGGTACTTGAAATATGGCCCAAAGTTTATAGAGACCTGTGGAAGACACTTTGTCAATGGAAAAACCAACCAAAACACAACAAAAAAACCCACCACGAAGATAAAACCAATCAGGCAAACCGCTTTAGTTTTCAGTCCTCATCCCCTCCAGCTCCTGAGCAGCTCTGCACCCAGAGCAAGGCCACTCCCTTCCCCTCCCTGCTGTGTTTGTGCAGCAGTTTGGTGACGTTCCACCAGACCCTGACCAGCAGTGCTGTGTCACCACAACACTCCCCAGGGCCCTGGCCCTGTGGCACTGACACCCCTGTGGGTGTAGGAACCACCCCTCAGAGCTCTGTTACCTACCGTGCAGCCTTTGTACAGTGAAATGGCAGGAAAATAAACCCCTTCAAAGATGTCTTTAAAGGCAACTCCTTGGCTGGCACCATTCTTGAAGAATATTATCTGAAAAGAAAATAAGAGGGTTTTTTTTCCCCCATTTTTTCCAACTTTCATGACCCTGGTGAACTACAACACGACCCTCACGAGACAGCTTAACCCAGGCCAGACAACTAGCAGCCGTTTTGCTGAGTTCATGTTTATGGTTGCTTTAATAAAAGCAATTTGTTTTCAACAGAGAACTAACCCTCAGCCTGCACTGAGCTCATTAAACACAAGTGATTAATTAGTACAAACCAATTCTGGAGCTCTCTGCTCTCCTGAGGCTCCATATCCTTCAGCTCCCAGCCCTGAACTTACCTGGCTTCCAGGTGCCTGCTTGAGGCTCTTCTCTGCTTTGTCCACAAAGTCCTTCTCTTCAAAGTACAAGTAACTTTTGAATTTGATCAGAGCCTGAAATATCACAAAACCACCACTTCAGAAGCAAGCCACAGAACTGTTGTTTTTAGTGTAAAGATCCTGCTCTGGCAGGGGGGTTGGACTAGATAATCTTTCTAGGTCCCTTCCAACCCCTGATTCTATGATTCTAGTGACACATCATGGTGCTGCAGGAGCCCTGCACAGGGACAGGTGTCAGAGCACCTGAGAGGAGTCACCCACACAGCTCAAACAGCCGAGAACCAGGAGGGGAAGAGGAGATATGGGCAACCTCACCCAGAAGCCCATGCAGAGGCTTCTCTTGCAGAACCTCTAGGTGGTTCTGAGCATTTTCAACACTCTGGACCTCCCCGCTTTGAAGCAGGATGGTCAGGGCAAAAATGAGGCTACAACAACCTGCTTTCCACTCATCCACTCCTCCAGTGCTGAATCCAATGGAGAACTGCAGCCCTTACCTTGTCTTTGTAGGTGTCAGGCAGTGATTTGGCCGTCTCAGTGTCTTCTGGAAGGCTGATGTAAAATCCCAGGACATCTCCCTGTCCATAGCCAGAGGAATAGTGTTTCCCTATTGACTGGTGAAACTTTGTTCCCTTCTTGCTGCGCCAGGAGTAACTGAACTTGTCGTATCCCAGAGGAGCCTGGAGGTTCCCTGTGGAAACCAACGTTTCTCCTGAGCACACTGGTGGAACAGGAGCAGCTCTGTGTGTCCCATGTTGAGCCTGGCAAATATGACTGGTGGTGGCTACAGGGTTGAGGCCAAGTGTGCAACAGCACAAAGGAGCCACCCTCTGGGCAGTTTGCATCACCTGCAGGGAGAGCTTCCCGTGGTGAAGCTGAGCACCACTTCACCTCCTCAGCTCTAAGTTACCAGGGCAAGAAACACTGAGCTGCTAAGAATGACTCAATAAGTTACTTACCCAATGGCTGTGACCAGCCCAACCTAGCAGCAGTGTCTGGAGGCATCTCATCCATGGAGATTTCAAAGTACCAGGCTCCTTTCCTCACTCCATGGGAGGCCCGGACCATGGAGTAGCCCTTCTCACCAACCACAGTCAGCCTGTCATCAGAGATCTTCAACTGAGGAGCTGCAGCAGATGGGAGAGGATGGTGTGAGTGAAGGCAACAGGCGAGTGAACACACAGAGGGGCTGCAACACCTGCACTGTTCCAAGTGGATATGTTGGAAGCACCAATAGTTGGTGCTGTGAGGGTATTCCAGAAGGTTCCCCAGGGGAGAAGAGCTGGTTCCACCAGCCAGAGGTGCTCAGCGAGCCTCCTACCTCGGTCGTGCAGGGCGAGGAGCACCCGCTCGTACAGGCAGGCCCTGTACAGGTCCCCAGGGATGGGCTTTCCTGCCCAGCAGTCCAGCTCCAGCTTCTCCGGGTCAGGTGCGTGGGGGTCGGGCTCAGCCAAGATGTAACGGTACCCATCTTTGTTAAAGGGGTGCTCCAGGGGGTAGCCGTGGGGTGGCAGGCGCTGGGCGGAGAACAGAGGGTCGCTGCAAGCACAGAGAGAGACCAGGTTGGCATCTCAGGGGGGTTCTGGTTCAGGATAAGCTCCTGGCTTGGGATTCACAGCCCTTGGCTTCCAAGAGCCTGTGCAGAACAAGCACATGCTCCTCTAAAATTACTCATCATATGAGGATGATGAAGGGGCTGGAGCATCTCTGAAGAAAGGCTGAGGGAAGTGGGGTTGGAGAGGGGCAGCCTGAGAGGGGAGCTGATCAACGTCTAGAAATCTCTGCAGGGTGGGTGTCCAATGGAAGGGGCCACCTCTGCTCTGCAGTGCCCAGCAATAGGACAAAGGGCAATGGGGATAAATTGGAGCAGAGAAGGTTTCACCTCAACATGAGGAAGGAACTTGTTCACGAGGGTGCCAGAGCCTGGCCCAGGCTGCCCAGAGAGGCTGTGGAGTCTCCTGCTCTGGAGAATTTCCAGTCCCACCTGGATCTGTTCCTGTGTGGGCTGCCCTGGGTGCCCCTGCTCAGCCACCCCCCTGAACCAGAGCACACCAAACCCCTCTGTCCACACAGCTGTCCCCTTCCCTCTCACCTTCTGGTTTTCTTGGCCGTTCCTGTGGTTCCCCCGTCCTGCTGCTTGCGCTTGGCTCCCCGTCCCTTCCCGCTGCCTCCCGCGGCGATTCCCCCTGCCCACAGACACCACAGGGAATGAACTACCCCAGAGCTGGGCAGAGCCAACCCCTGAGAGCAGAATCTCCACAGCAGGAAGGGGCAGGAGCAGCCAAATTCAAACCAGTTCAAACCTCAAAGCGCCTCCTCCCACCGTGACGCGTGGAACGGGCTTTACTGGGAGAGAGGGCAGCAAAACCCAGAACCTGTGTGTGCAGCCTGTGCTATCAGACAGTCTACCTGGGGAATGCAAGCCCGGGGAGGTTTACCAACCAAATGGGCTCAGCTCAAGCTTTTAAAGGTGGGAATTGGGAATCTTTTCTGTCTTCAAAAGATCTACGGACAGCGGCGCCGGGATCCACCTCAAAAGCATCGTCACTTTGCTTTCGTGGAGATTCCAGTCACAGTTGGAATGGATTTCTGCAGAAGCAGCAGCAAAGCCACCCTACAGCCCACACAGTCTGACTTTCAGCTAAGTCATCATCCCAGGGGCACACTGGGAGAAACACTCTGAGACCAGTAAGCCAGAAGCACTTGACATTGAATTTAGGAAACAAAAACACACCTAAGGTGAGGAAAACTGACAAGCACTAGAGGTGTTTCTCTTCAGTATCACCCAAACCAGCTCCAGGACTGGGCAGAGCATCACTTCCTAGGGCCACAGCCAATTTTCACTCATACACAGCACAGAAAAAGCTTCAGGTCAAGAGCAATCAAATGAATCTAACACATTAAATGGTGTCTGTGCTTTATCACGGTGTTATCTTCACAAAGCTCAATGTTGGTTTACAAAGGAGAGAATTTTTTTGTGTACTGCAGATAAACACCTTTAGGAACCACCTATGGTGTCAGAACTAAAAAGACAGCAGCTTTTAAATCACCAGCATTCCCTGTACAGTGTAAGGGGCTGAGCCCATCAGAGGAACACCATATTCTGCACAGACCTGACGTGATGGCAGCTGCACGTGCTGGTTTTGGTGCAGGAAAACTCTGAGGCTCTCTGGTTTATCACCACTGAGTTGCCTCATCCATCAGAGTTTCAGATCCAGACACTTCTTCAGGCATTAAGAATTAAAACTACACCAGTATCAGGTCAAATCAGGCAGAGCAAAAACAAACAGGAGTGCAAAGAGTGTTTTCAACCAGTCAAGTGAGGCAGAATATGATCGTTAAAAGCTTCTAACTGCTAAAGATTAAAGAGTGAAATTATTGTTTTGTATTAAAGTATTATTGCAATCACATCAGGGCACTCTTTTGATTTCTAATTGACTTTAGCTTCTACAGTAATTGAACGAAAAAAAAAGAGCTTTGCAAACAATAATACTTAAGGTTTAGAAGCTGAAAGGTAAATATTCACCTCCCAGAGAGGCTCCACCTGTAAGAACAGAAGTGGCACCACACGTTTGTCAGTCTTCCAGAAAGGAAACAAAAAACAACCAGTGTGTGAAATGGAGACAACAGGGCCTTAGAAATGGAGAGAGAAAGCCCCAAACCCCTCCCCTGAGGTGCTGCCTGAACAAGTTCTGCTGCTTCATCACCAGCTGGGGTTAAACCACCAGAGTGCAGAGCACAAAGAAAGCTGCAGAGAGATCACCAGGAGTGACCCCAGCACCACCCTCACCATCCCCCCACAGCCAAACACGAGCTGTGGTTACAGGGAATGAGTGACAAGGACTTTACTCAACTACTCTCAGAGTGAGGGAAATGGGAAATATGAGTAATTCAAGTAAGTAAATTAAAATCATTATGAGAAAAAAACCAGCCAAAATGGATGAGCTCAGCTTTCCTGCAGTCATCTTGGTTTAGATGAGGAAAAAGCTGAACCTCCACAAGAAGGCAAATCCAGTTTCTCTCTACAGAGAAGCTCAGAGACACTGGCTGAATGTGTTCTGAACACACAAGCACGAGAGAAGCTGAACTGGAGCACCTCAACTGCACTGCAGGACTGAGGGAAACAGCTCCCAGACCCCCCAGAACCACCCGAGAGAAGAACTTGCCATTCAAGCTCCCACTGGTGGACACAGCATTGTTCTGCTTCTGGTTGTCATAAGCAGGGCCAATATTGGCCAGATCCTGAAAGAGATAAACAGTGGGATGTGTGAACTGGGTGAAATCTACCCCACTGAGCCTGCCCAGGGTGTGCTGCAGCACCTTGCCTGGCACAGCACAGCCTCACTGGGGCCCTGCCAAGCTTCCCTGGTTTGACTGGGCATGAGACACCAGGAAACAGAACCCCTCAGCCCCACCACACCCCTTCCTTCCAGCTCCAACTCCTTACTTGGTCTACAAGCCCAAACTTGGGGTAGTCTTCTTCTGGGTCTTTACTTCCTGGGTCTGGGTGCTCTTTCACCAAGAACACATCTCTCTCTTTGCACTAAAAGAGAAATCACACACCATTAGATCACATCAGGTTGATTAACAAGTGTTTAAATCACAGTCCTGTTAATATCTCTCCCAGTAATATCTACCAGCTCCATGAGGAGCATCAGAATCTCCCCCCTGCAGCTCAGCACGACGCATGGAAAATCCTCCACCAGTTGAACTGGGGACACTCACCATGGTTTTGACAATGTTATTAGGCCAGGTCATTTTCCCAGGTCTCTGACGTGTTGTCATGCACTCCCAGTACTTGTCAATGAAAGGGATAATATCCTGGAAAGGAAAAGAAAACAGAATAAAACAAAAGTGGTAGCTGTGGGGGGTCTGAAAGCCTCATGGCTGGTGTAGAGCTGCAGAGATGAGGAAGGGGCTGCAGTGTCTCTGGTGAGGAAAGGCTGAGAGCTCTGGGGATGGTCAGACTGGAGCAGAGAAGCCTGAGAGGGGAGCTGTCAATGGGTACAGATCTCTGCAGGGTGGGGGGTAAGGAGAAGGGCCCAGTCTCTTGGAGCCCCGGGATAGACAAGAGGGAATGGTCACAAACTGCAACACAAGAAGTTCCACCTCAACGTGGAAAAACTTCCCAGTGAGGGTGCCAGAGCCTGGCCCAGGCTGCCCAGAGAGGCTGTGGAGTCTCCTCTGGAGACTT
>JANHGL010005355.1:3556-31049 GCA_024611195.1 Ceyx melanurus | reverse complement strand
GTTGCCGGTCCCGACCCCGTCCCTCCGCGCCCGGCTTCGTGGCACCGCAGACACCCGCTGGCCCCGAGGGCCTGGGTGAGCCTCTGACAGCCGAGCTCTCCATCACCCTCCTCCGGGCTGCCCTCTGCCGCCGGCGTCCCCCACGATCCGTGTCCATCCCAGCCCGGGCTGGTGGCAGCTGCCGGAGCTGATGCGGAATTTGGGTCAATCCCACGGTCAGAGTAGTGCTAGAGAACCCTGTTCCCTGCCCTGTGCAGCAAGGACGGGTCTGTGGATAACGTGTGTTCTTAACGCTGGTTAGAAACTTGCATTTAAATGGTACATTTCTGGTTTAAATTAACGAAGTAGCATCTTTAATTGGCTTGTTGTGGTCCAGCAGCCGTGGTGTGGTTGGAACTGCTGGCTGCTGTGTCTAAGAAGGCACACTGAGTTTTGAAAATGGGATGTATATTCTAATTCACTTGTCACAAACAGAGTCCTTTCCATATATTATTTCCTAATAAAGGCCCATTATCTGTAAAGTTACTCAGGCTATATTGGATTATATATTTGCCTCTTTAATTTGTCATTGTTTAATAAAAACCTGTCTGTGTTTCCAGTTCTCCTCGTTAAGTCTTTGTTCTTGTTTCTCTTGACAGTGACTGTGTTCTTAAGCACTTTGACTCCGAAATTCTACTTTGCCCTTACAGTGACTTCATCTTTTATATCTGGACTGATATTTGTAAGTAGCCCCATTTATTACTGTTTTAAACGACTGTAGCACCTCCAAGATGCTGATCCTGGGGGCAAATCCAAACGGCCTTTTTTGGATTAGACTCTAGAGGGTGCCTTTGTACTAGGAAGGAGCTTGTGGTTTGGGATCCTCTCCCATGTGCTGTACCTGCTCTTTGGCTGTGTGGGGTGTAGGTTGGGTGAGTCTAAGGAAATTGTTGGTACCTGGAGTCAGTTTGTGTTAGGTTTGTGTCCGTGTGTCTGTCCACGTGTCTGTGTAGACACATTCACAATGCAAGTGGCAGACACAGAGCTGTGTAAACAAAACACTTTTTTGTCTCAAACTAGGTAGTTAAAGTTTAGCTTCCCATAGTAATATTTCGGTGCCTGTGTCACCATGTAACTGAACAGCTTTGGTGTGGAAATGAGCTGGTGATTCTGGCTGTGCCTGCTGGGGCATGATGGGAATGGGGCAGCTGGCCCAGGCAGTTCTGCTGGTGTGGCTCTTTCTGCAGGAGGACTGTCTGACCCTGCTGCAGCCTGTGGCACTAAACTTCTGGGCTAATACTTAGTTATCAGTTTACCAGGATGCCCAGAATCTGTTTCATGGTGACACCATTGAAAAATAAGGAAGTGTTTTATCTGTTGAGTTTGGTGCTTTGGGTTTTGACTGAAGGATTTGAGGAATGTCATCTAAAGGAGATGGATTCTCAAGGACAGGGAACTGCTGGAGAGAGCAGAGCTACAGAGATGCTGGAGGGAGGGGAACATCTCCCTGCTGAGGAGAGGCTGAGGGAGCTGGAGCTTTTCAGCCTGGAGGAGTCTGAGGGGGGACTTCATCAGTGTCTATCAATATAGAAAGGGTTAGTGTCAGGAGGATGGAGCCAGAGTCTGCTCAGGGACATCCACTGAGAGGACAAGGGGTACAGGGTGGAAGAGAGGAGGTTCCATGTAAACATGAGGAGAAACTTTTTCCCAGTGAGGGTGCCAGAGCCAGAGCCTGGCAGGGGCTGCCCCGGGAGGTTGTGGAGTCTCCTGCTCTGGAGGCTTTCCAACCCTACCTGGATCTGTTCCTGGGTGACCTGCCCTGGGTGACCCTGCTCTAGGGGGGGTTGGACTTGACCTCTCGAGGTCCCTTCCAACCCCTGCCATTCTGACTCACCTCTGATACTTGTTCCTACCTCTCAAGGCAATTCCTGGTGCTCTTTTCTCCCGGGGCAGGTGTTTGAGTGGTGGCATTTCAGGAAGTATGGCACGTCCTTCATCGAGCAGGTGTCTGTGAGTCACATCAGGCCCCTCATGGTTGGCACAGAGAGCAGCCCCCCAGCCCCAGCTGCTTTCTCTGCTGGGGACACCGAGATGAGCAGGCAGAACATGCCAGGTGAGTGCTTCTGGCCCACCAGTTTTCCTTCTCCCCTCAGCTGGCTTTGGAATGGTTTGGACTCTGCATTGGTGCTTGGAAGAGCTGGAGAAGAGCCTACATCTCACAGTGTGTTTTAGTCACAATGGGTAAAAAGCAACTCAATAATGTTTCCTTGTTCTGAAACATTCACTATTAAAATATGGCTGACAAAGTCCAGAATTTAGCAGAAGCAGTGTCAGGTGTTTGCTGTTCTGAACATCTGCAAGATAAACAGAGCTGTGGGAGTGCAAATGGCAGCTCTGAATCTTTCCAGCATGTGCTTCTGTACCCCAGCAATGTTGGGGAGCAAAACTATTTATGGGATAGTTGTAATGAAGAAGATTATATGATTATGCTCATGATTAATGATAAAATTAAGGCAGTTTTTGGAAGTAAAACTGCATTTGTGTTGCTGCATGGTAAAGCCAAGGGGGCATTTCTGTGTTTTGATTTCAAGATACACTTTTTTTTTTGTTCCCCAGAGTGCAAAGTGTGGCGAAATCCTCTCAGTCTTTTCCGAGGGGCAGAGTATAGCAGGTATGAATTATCCTCCTTTCCCTTACATGTCTCTCACATTAACTTGACAACAAATTAACACAAGACTTTAACAGAGCCTGCACTGGTGACATCAGGAGACAGCTGAGATGTGCAAGATTTTAGAGGTGATTGATGCCAACCCTGTTTCAAAGGCACATATCCAAGCTTTGGCAGTTTCCATGTGAAAAATGCCAATATTATTGTAACATCACTGGGGTTTTTGAGAGTAAAGAAGGAGAAAAGCTTTATTCTGAGGTTGAGACTGATTCTGAATGGAAATTCTCTTTTATTACACTGATATGGCTGCATTTTAAGTCTCATATTATTTTGTAGGAAAAGCTGCTCCCTAGGAAGGTGTTTCCCAAGTTGTTTAGAACTTTACACCCTGTACATGGAGCAGTAGCACTTGAAGCTTGCAGTTAGCAGCTCCAGTCTTTAGGAAATAAAAACCCTCTTCACCAGCTTCAGCTGCCAGGCACACCAGTTATCCCCCGTGGTGTCATCCTTGCTGTTCACTACTGAAATTTCTCCCCTTAAAGATTCATGTGGGTGACTGGGAAGGAGCCTCTGACTTACTATGACATGAATTTATCTGCTCAAGATCATCAGAACTTCTTCACATGTGACACAGATGCCCTTCGGCCCTCGGACGCAGGTACCCACCTCGGGTGTGGGGTGGGAGCTGCTGGGGGGGGGCACACTGGGTCATTTGGATATACTTCAAGCTAGCACAAGCTGTGCTGTCCCATACTGTGTGAAGTGATAGCCTTTCTCAGCTGCTCAGGAGGTTTAATAGATGTCATTGGGGAAAAGATGTGGTTTACCTTGTGCTTTCTCTACTGACTTTAAGGCCGTTGGGATCCTGAGATCATAGAATCCTGGAAGTGTCTGGGTGAAGGGAGCTCCAGAGCTCACCCAGTCCAACCCCTGCTGAGAGCAGGGGCATCTGCAACTAGAGCAGGGTGCTCAGAGCCTCCTCACCCCACCTGAATGTCTGCAGGGATGGGGCCTCCACCACCTCCCTGGGCACCCTGTGCCAGCGTCCACCACTCTGCTGGGAAAGAACTTCTGCCTTACTTCTCATCCCAATCCACTCCTTGCTCATTTCAACCCATTGTCCCTTGTCCTTCCACTCCAGGCCTTTGGAAACAGCCCCTCTCCAGGCTCTGGATCATCTCCCTTCAGGCACTGGAAGGTGCTCTAAGGTCTCCCTGGAGCCTTCTCTTCTCCAGGCTCACACTTCCAAATAATTAACACCACGATACCCAAAACCTGGGCTGTATTCTCAACAGCCAGAGAATTACAACCTCAGTAATGAACAGTTCAGTCTCCAGGATACTCTCTTTTGTGGTGTTCCATGTGTTCAGTGCAGAAATCCTCCTCTCCCTGGTTCTTGTCAGGCTGGGTGTGAACTCCTGTCAGCGTGTCAGGTTCCGGAAGCGTTACCTGTCAGCTGGCTCTGACATGCTGGGGATGAAGGATGTGTTTTTGTTTCACAGAAGTGAGTGTATTGTCTCGCTTGCTAAGCCAAGACTAATATTTTGTTTCCAAATGAAAACTCAAACTCTTTTTTTTTTTTTTTTTTTTTTCCACGTTATTCTTGCTGGACAGCAGAAGGTTTTGTTCCAAAAGAAACATGTATAGTTTCTTCAGTTCCTTATCGTGCCTGAGATAGGCCAGATAAGTGGCTCTGTGAGCAGAAGGTTCTGGAGTTTCTTTCAGCACTGTTGGTTAGTGTGGAAGCCCTCAGTCCTGCATAGCAATGGTAGCTCCAAGTATCTTGTTTTTCTTCTGGTAGAAGTTGGTTTTCGTTGGGGATTTCCAGTATTCCCTAATGGGAGTAGAGTGGGGAGGGTTTGGGAGTCATTGCAGTGAACTCTTGTTTGCTCCTGATCTGACTGTGGTTTTGGACTCAGGTTGTAACTTGGATGGGCAGATCTCACCCTTTCAACTGCTGCCTAGAACACCTAGTGTATAAACCTTTACAGTGTATCTGGAATTGGCTTTGCCACCTTAGGCCACTCAGATGTGCTTTGTACATTTTAAAAAGGATGTTGTCATTGTCTAAATAAAATTTAAAAAATAATTATTTAACCCTTTATGATCTGGTAGGTGTCTAAATACCAAAGCATGACCCTACCCTGTGCAGGACTCAGCTCACTCCATCACTGTTGTCTTTGAAGTTCTGTTTGAAAGCTGAAATTAAAATTCTCTGCAGGTCTGTGCAAGAGCTTGTGTTTAACAATGGCTCCTGCCAAGCTTTCAACAAGTCTGGGGGAAGGTTTCCAAAAAGCTGTAGCAATTTAGCAATTGTCCATCTGCCTGGTTATGTAACTGTCTCTGCTTCTAGGGTGGGAGTTCTGGAGTGGTCAGTGAATAATCTCCCTGGTGGTGCTTGCTCACATTCACTTTGGCCTGTAAGGAGAAGGTGCAAGATTCTCGTGGTGGAAACTCATCCTGGAATTAGAGCACTTGTTTACTCTTCCCTGCAGCAATCAGGCAGGCAACAGGACTCTGCAGAGCTCTGTCCCTCACCAGCCTTTCCATGTTTTTGCAGTTATGCAGAAAGCTTGGAGAGAGAGAAACCACCAGGCCCGGATTAAAGCAGCGTACCAAGCTTTGGAGTTGAACAATGAGTAAGTTTAGAGTTGGAGTTCAATTGCTCTGTCTCTGGTGTGAAAGATGAAGCAGCTGGTGCTGAGCACCTCTCAGATCCTGGCTCTAATAATTCACTGTAGCAAAGCTCCCAGGAACTTAAGGAGTCACTTCTGTGACTCTGAGAATTGCCAGTTGCACTGAAGTGCTGGACTGTTCTATACAAAAATACCTTTTGTTCTTCTTTTTTTGAGAGATATTTTGGTTTTATTTCAATTTTTTACATCTCTGTAGCAGTAGCAATAACAAAGGAGCAGTCTTGCTCAGATGTGGAACACTCTGAATTGAATATGAGATGGATTGTGCTCATGCTGTATTTGGAGGTCACGGGTGCCACTCCTGTAAGGGATTTGAAAAATACTCTTACAACACAAACCAAAGAACTTCAGATACTTCTCTGATCTCTTTGTTGTGTTGTAGTCTCCTTGGGTTTGTGTGAAATGTTTACCTCCTGCTTTTAAAAAAGCAAAGCAACCCAAACAGAAAAAACTCTGCTCCACAAAATTGCCAGAGCACTTGTCGTATTTCAAGGAAAATAATTTGACTTTTGTTCTTTCTCTAAATAAGTGGGGTTTTCTTCTGTAAACCAGGAAAGGTTTCTGCTTCCCTGGCACTCGACAATGAACTCAAGTCAATACTTTGATACTTTAATGTTGTCAGTGCTTAGATAAACCTGAGACCTGCCAACTTGTGATGCTTTGAACAGTCAAAAAATACTGAACTTTGATCCTCAGAATGAGTGACTTTTTCTCCTTATTACAGTTGTGCCACTGCATACATGCTCCTGGCTGAGGAAGAAGCAACAACTATTGTGGATGCTGAGAAGTATTTCAGGCAGGCTCTGAAAGCAGGAGAAATGATTTATAGGAAGTCTCAGAACTGCCATTCCCAGAGCCCCCAGCACGAAGCACAGTTCAGTAAGGCCTTGGGAGTCAAACCCTCCTGGTGGTGTGAGCAGAAATGCAACACTCCAGTTGCAGTTAGGGGTTCTAGTTTGATTCCCAGTTCAGTGGGGCAGTTCACAGTGGTCTAGCTCTGCCTCTGCATGGTGTGTCCTGGGATCTGCCCTGGTGCCTGAGAGAATGTGGCTATTACACTGTGGATCCACCATGGGTTGTCCTGCTGAGGCTCAGTACATTATTGTCTTGGAAAGCTGGACAGGCAGAGCAGACTCATGGAGCAATTAGCAGGGGTCAGTAGCATCTTTAATTCCACCCAACATTTGGGGAAAAAAATGATTTTTTTTTTTTAATTGGCATCTAACCTAGTTAAAAGTTGGTGGCATTGGTCTGGGTGGGCCTTGGTTGGGACAGCAGTAGTAAATATTTCATGCTTAGGAGAAAGATGGTTGGGTTTTTGGTGGATGGGCTTTTGTTTTTTGGCTCTTTTTTTTTTGAGGGGGGAAGGATTGAAACTGAAAGACTATTTTTCTTGGTCTCTGTCATCAGGAAGAGACACCAATGTGTTGGTCTATGTGAAAAGGAGACTGGCCATGTGTGCAAGAAAACTTGGAAGAATACGAGAAGCAGTAAAAATGATGAGAGATGTAAGTAAAAATCAAAATAAAATAAAACTGAGCATCTTGTTTTCAGTCATATTGTCCAAAATGATGATTTAAATTTCCTTTCTAAGCATCTTCATTAATCTAATGGAATTATTTTCCAGTGAGATTTGCATATCATGATTCCTGATTTTTTTATTTTAATTTTTTTTTTTGGTTCCTACATGTAGGTTAACATTTTTGTATTATATAATGTCATATGTTCACAGTGTTGTTATCCAGGTTGCTTCATGCTTGTCTTGGTGACCAACTTGTCAAAATTGCCACCTTTAGAATTCAGCTTCATTTTTCTTTTGCTTTCCAAAGGTGTATCCCAAGTTCTTTTTTTTCATAGGAAAATGTTAGTGACCAAACCAGCTCCCTGTATGGGTTTGGACTGAGAGTGTGTGCTGTGAACCTCACTGTATTTCTTTTCCAGTAGGTAAATAAAGGAAAAAAGGTAGAAATGGTGAAGTTTTTTGTTCTTGCTACATAGGTGCCAGCGTCTAACCCCAGGAAAGAGCAGACCATTGAAAATCTTAAATGACTGTACTGATTTCTGCTAAGTATTTCAGAGATTCAAGTGCAATTCTCTATTTCTTTTTACTCCTCTGCAGTTGATGAAAGAGTTTCCACTTATCAGCATGCTGAATATTCATGAAAACCTCCTGGAGGCACTGCTGGAGTTACAGGCTTATGCAGATGTCCAGGCAGTTTTAGCAAAGTATGATGGTAAGTGGCACCCCCTGAGAAAGGGGGTGTTTGAGGTGGGCAGGGTTGCCTGGCCAGAAACAAGGGGGCTGCCAGTGGTCTTGACTGGATTCCCTCAGCAGCAAGGAGGTGCTTCCAGAGTGCAAATCAAGTTTCTTCTTTTGAATGATGAGGTCAAATTCAGACAAATTACTTTTCAGTTACTTCTAATAAGTAATCTTGGACTTTGCTGTGATTCTAGCTCAAGGATTAATTGTTTTTAATCTCTTCTGCATCCCTGGTTATGCTGAAATCCATCAGCCTGTTTCAGTCAGCACATAGCCCCCTAAGTAGTTGATGTAATTAAGATGGAAAAGGAAGTTTTCCCTTCTGTCATCTTCCAGGCTTGGCCTGATGATTCTGTAACACGGGTTGATCAGCAGAGGTGAGCAATGTGCAGGCAGCCTGCTTGCTGCAGATTAGAGCTCTGCAAGCTTTGGCCTGTTCAGTGCCAGTCATTTGCTTTTCCTTTCCATCTCAACAAGCACGTTTCAGGTGTTGTGCAAGTTTAGCTAAATCAAATACCTACTTGTCCTCAGTTTTGCCACCTACATAATGCTGACACCAGCTGTGTACAAGGTGCTGCTGTCAAAGCTGTCCCTTAAATTCCCCTCAGAATGGGCGAATATGCAGCACTGTGACAGTTGTTCTCTCTGTATGTTCTCTACTGTGACTGTTCTTTTTTGCTTCAGGGACTCCAAAGTATGATATTCTTGCCCAAATCCTGTGGCCCTTGTGTGTGGCCACCCTAGCAGCCTGCTCCTGTTAATTGGCCAGCCACATCCTTTGTGGATTCTTATTAATTTTACAGAACCATCTGCTCTTTTCCTGGTGCTTCTTTATGTGAAGGTCACAAACTGCAACACTTCCTTAAGAAAGGGTTGCTGGGTTTTTTTTGCTAAGCATCTGGAAAAATGAGTATGAGCTTCAAACTCTCCATAGCACCCCTGTGTTTTGCTTGACACGACAGCCAGACTTCTAGTAAGTGATGGACAAGCCCAGGATGGGATTTACAAAAAAAGCAAGAGCCATCTGACTATACACAACATGGTACTTGGGAATTAGACCCCAGACTTTGTCTGCTTTTAAAGTAAACTTGTACTGTGGAGTGCTAACCTTCTAATCTGTAATTGTCAGCTCAAACTTGGCCTCAGATATTCCACAAAACCTGTAACTAAAAGAATTTTTCCCCATGGGACTGGAGAAGAATGGAAACTGCATTTGCCTTAAAATTTGTCTACCTGTCTCCAGTGCAGTTTTGGGTTTTTTTTGTCAGCTTCTAGTCAGTCTATTGAAGTATTGGGTAAAACTCTGTGTTAATTTACAGTTGCAAATTCAGGTAAAAGAAGCTTATTTTAAACTTTCCTGGGTTAACACAAGCAAAGTAACCCAGCTGTGCATTTCTCTCTGGATTCACTTTTGGTGTGTTGGTGCATTTAGAAGGAAAAAAAATTACTCTTTACCACCTAATTATGACTTGTGAGTTTTTATTCTGAGACTGCCTGGTGACCAGAGCAAAGACAGTGCAAGAAATTCCAAGTTCGTAGTCATAGCTGAAATGTTCCAGATGTTACATTTGTTGTCTAATATACCCAAGTAAGAATCTTTAAGCTCAAAGGACATGGGTTTAAAATGTTTGTCTTGTCTCAGACTCCTACAGCTTAATTATTTTATTTTCTCACAGATATCAGTCTTCCAAAATCAGCAGCAATATGTTACACAGCAGCCCTGTTAAAAGCCAGAGCTGTTTCAGAAAGGTAAGGAACACATTGCTGAAAACAGTGGTTTGTTGCTACTCTTGTAAAATATGAATTTAAAGGGACTAAATCAATATGTAGTAGCTCTTTATAAGAGCAAGTTGGGTTTATATAACATATAGGAGTGTGTAAACATAGTTTAAAGTTTATAAATAAAGTTTATATCCATAAAGCTAGCAGAGGTGAAGTAGCCCAGGTGCACACCTGTGCTGTTGTGTTTTCAGTGTCTTCCTTGTGCTCTTCAGCAGTTCTGTGGATTGGGAGCAGGGTATTTGTGTTGGCATTTCCCTTCCCTTCTGGTCTATTCATGCAGCTGATTGTGGCTTCATTCTGGCTCTGCCCCTGAGGAGCTGATGCTGTAACAACTGCATTGTCAGGAAGCTTCTGAGCATTCAACACAACTGTGTCAGCTGGACAGGGATGGCAGGCAGGATACCCTAATCAACATGAGCACTTGCATCCTAGAAGAGTTGATCTTTATGGCTAAATCTGTAATTTTTTATGGACTCCAAGCTTACAGTTCAAAGAAACCCCTGGGTACTATTTAATATTTGCTGCTTTTGTTCAGTGTGGGTTTTTCCCTTCAGGTTCTCCCCAGAAACTGCTTCCAAGCGAGGGCTCAGCACTGCAGAAATTAATGCTGTGGAAGCAATTCACAGAGCTGTGGAATTTAACCCTCATGTCCCAAAGGTGAGTGTTTTATTTCCTATTGGACCACTTTTTCTTGTCTTATGAAAAAAAAAATCATAATCTTGTTACTGAAGCCTTTCTAGCCCAGTGTTTTCTTGCAGTTGATAACAGCTCATCATGTAACAGAGTTTTTAAGCACACTGGGGGTTAATATTGGTGGTTTTGGTGGCCAGAATTAGTTGTTTGCAGTAGGTGATGATCAAACAGAGCTTCCTGCAAAAAAGAAAACTCACCATTCTCTAACTCCTTGGCCAGAGATGTCTGCATGAGTGCAGAAATTCCATTGCTGGGGAAGGGTAAGCATTCATAAATAGAAATCTACATATTTCTGTGATGCCAAATCAACTTCTCCAGCCAATAACCACTTACAGTATTTCAGAAGAACTTTTTCTGCTATGCTTCCAAGCACAAGCTCCAGAACTTGGGCTATTGAAAGACCTACAGTCACATCTTTTCTTCATCCACGTTTAAGCAAGACGAAGAGTTGGGCATGACTTGAGGCAGCCAAGATAGATTCCACTGAGCACTGGGTGAAAAGCAAATCTTCCGTTGCTTTTTTTTTTTTACTGTACTAGTGTTGGTGATGCATTCCATTTGAAACCTTGAATGCAGGAGGTTGGCTTAGTCCTGGACCTAATCCTCTGCAAATGATGGTGGAGTCCCAGTGACTGTGGCTGCGAGGGCTGCGCTGATCCGGCCGCTCTGCTCTGTCTGCCTGTCCAATCCAATAGAATGTGCACTGAGAAAGCTAATTGCTGGGAGAAATTGCTGCTTCTTTGCATGACTGATCAAGAGCCCAGCAAGTTCATTTCAGACAGTCTCAGACAGATTTTTTTCTTTAGCCTCTGCCTTTAGGGGAAGAAGATTATAACGCATTATCATTATCTAAAAGTTCTTTTCTTTAGTATATCCTCCAGTTGTTTCAGGAGCCTCATGCACCTTTGTAAAGAAGTTAGAGATCATTTCCAATGGGCTGTTTGCAAAATATGGTCTGTAGTTCTACAGACAGTCACAGAAACTGATTCCAGAGTGCAGTGATTTGCTCTTTTCTAACTGTATTCTGACCTATCCCGTTGTCTTCGTGATTTTTTTTTTAATTGCAATATTGCCTTGAAGCACCAGCTCATTAGATGGCAGGGCAGGATTGCATTGACACTGGCTCTCTAGAGCTCTGAAATGCTGGTAGTCAAAGCAAACAAGTGAACAAGGGCACGGATGAGGGAAGTGCTTCATCCAGTGGGTTACAGTGGAAGAAAACGTGGGCTTTGGATTTACAGTCTGTTCTATCCCAGGGACTAAAAATAAATCTGGAAAGTAGAGATTCATTTGTTCTTGCATCTGACAAAAGTGGTTGTCTTTGCACACAACGTGATTTTTGCATAAGGAAAATAAAATGGGTGTTTGTTTCTCTTTGTTCTGAGTTATGCTTTTACAAGGCTGAGTTCTGTTTGGAAAGCCAGGAAGGCATTTTACATGGTGCTCTTCTGCCACTTCCAATTAGAGAGCTGTAGCTGCATTTTGATCCTGTATGAAACAAATCTTTTCTAATTATCTTCTGAATATCTAATTTTTCACTGTGTATCAAGACTTCCTTATATCTGCCAGCCCCAAGATAACTCTCTCTTGCCTGTGTTATGGTTAAACAGGGATGTGTAAACCTGCCAGAGTCTGGAATGTTTCTGTTTGTGGTAACACGGGTGCAGAGAGAGGGGCAGAGCCTGCATTGAACACTGCTGTGCTGTGGCAGTGCTGCAAGAGGGGCTCCATCCCCACCACCACCTCCCTGCTCCCTGCTCAGCCAGGGGGAGTGGGCAGTGGGGAGAGCAGGAGGAGTCGGGTCAGGGGTCAGATATTTGAGACCATTTTCCCACAGCAGCCCTGTGTGAGTGATCCTTTACTGTGGGTAAAAAAAAAAAATAAATTAAAAAAAAAAAAATTGGAGAGGATTAGAGGGGATTAGCAAGAATATTACCCTCTGGAGTGTAGGCCCAAGGCACTAAGAGAAGAACCTAGCCAGGCAGTAAATGTGCTTTATTTGGCCAGGGCACAACCCCTCCTACATTCCTTCAAGAATCTGAATGGGAAAAGTTAAGTCCTCAAACTGGATTAGTAAATAATCTCATAGTTTGTGGCATCTGCTGAAATAAATCGGTGAGTTAGCTGCATTCTTACACTGGGGGAGACACTCAAAGGGGTTGCCAGCTACATTGATCAAAGATGTGGATTAACTTTGGCTCTTATTCAGTGAGACACTATACTCCAGGAGAGGACAACTCACAGGTAAATAGTAGAGCTGAAACTGTCATTTCATTCTTGTAAAAATGACTCATCTGTTTTGAAAAGCTGAGTTCAAATGAATACCTGTCTTTTTTTAATGTACCATGAGAAAACAAAATTACACCTTCTGTGTTTCAAGGGAAATGGAAAATGATGAGTCCCTGTGTTCTTTGACCCTTCTGTGCATCAGATATTCTAGTGATGCAGGGAGAAGGCTGAAACTGAAAAAAACCCCCTGAAATTGGAGATTCTTTGTGGTAGTTGAGCTAAAACCACTTTACAACAAGATTTCCCTGGGCTTGGCTTATTTTTCTTCCTCTGGTTAGCAGAGTGACACTTTCTGGTTTGCTGCTCATACTTGAAAGCTAACAAGTACTTGACCTCCTACACTGAAACTTTCAGTGATTAAATGATGAGCAAAAAATACCACTGGTTTGTTGAGGATTTTTAATTCACTCAAAACCTGTAGCTGATTGGTAATGTACCAGAAATGTTATACTGTGTATGTTCCACAAGAATCTATTTTTATTTTGCCTGACTGAAGATGTGGTTTTGTCCCCTGATACTTTGTGTGTGAATTTAAGAGCCTTGTGTGTCAGGTTTGTGTTCTGCTGCTTTCCCCTCCCACGTGAGCACAGGCTGCTGCACTCTGCTTTTCCTTTGACAGTATAAGTTGGCCCCTGGGTGATGTGCTCAATTATGCCTCAAATGATGATTTATGTTTAACAGCTAAAGATTTTGGAATACTCCATGTAACTGAGTGTGTTTTCCTTTTTGACTTTCAGTATTTGCTAGAAATGAAGAGCTTGGTGTTTCCTCCAGAGCACATTCTGAAGCGAGGGGACAGTGAGGCAGTAGCTTATGCCTTTTTTCACCTCCAGCACTGGAAGAGGGTAGAAGGGGCTCTCAACCTGCTACACTGCACATGGGAGGGCAGTGAGTATCTCTCATTTTATTTTTTTCCTGTGCAGTAGACTAATCTCTGCTTTTATTCACCTCCAACACGATTGGTTGTCTTTGTGAGAAGCTTGGTTTAGATACAGATCTAATGTCACTCACTCTCCTTTCAGCATTTAGGATGATCCCATACCCATTAGAGAAAGGCCACCTTTTCTATCCCTATCCAAGCTGCACAGAGACAGCAGACAGAGAACTGTTGCCAAGTAAGTGGTTTCTAAGCAGTAATGATAATAAAACACAAGCTAAGGACATGTTCAGTTGGTGGTGTTCTGTATTTACCTTACTGTGAGTTTTTTAGCTTAGGCTTCCTGAGGGGGATTCAGCTGTTTGTTGATGTCCCTCCCAGACCATCCTGAGCCACTGGTGTGTGTGGTAAATGTCACCCTGAGACTGTGATAATACCAGTGCTGGGAGATGGGGCCTGTGTGTGGCACGTGCAGAACTTTGGAGAACAACAAAATGGACCAGTCCTTTAAATGTGGGACAGCAGTGGTAATTTATCATTGGGCTGTTCATTGCACGTGTTAATAGAATTCCTGTGGGGGTCAGCTGCTCCATCACCAAGAAACACAAAGTTTCCCAGGACTGGCAAGGGCTACTGCAAGAGCACCAGCAGAGCCACTGAGGCCACAGCTGTGGAAAGGAAAACGACACTGACGTGTTTCTGCTTCAAAGCCTCCAGTTATATTTAAAATGTGTAATTTAAATTTTCCCCCAGACTGCTTTAAATTACTCATTTCTCACTTATGCAGGATATTGCACAAGGAATTCCTTGGTTAGCAACTAACCCTAAATGGTAGAGTTTCCAGCATAATGAAACACCAACACATGCAGATATTTCAACACGATCACTCACGCATTCCTGTTATGTTTTAAATATAAAACTACCCATAAATAAAATCTTCTTAACACTTTTATTGCAGTACTTCCTCGAGAAATCTTGGCACTTAGTGGTTTTTTAATTTATCTCTTTTAAAATCGTGTTGACCAATCAATGATTTGGAAATCCTGTGTTGGTCTGAGAATTGGTCACAATTCTCAAATGGCTGGGAACCTCTAGAGTTATCCTCAGTCCTTACCTACTTTGGATTTGATTTTAATTTCCCAGTGTAGGAAAAAGAGCAAAAAGATCCCTTCCTAATTATTTTTTTACACTTCCTAATTAAATTGTATTGCACCATGGTTTAAAGATTGGGTCATTTTCTGCTTTAGTGTGAGTGTTCCACAGCAGACAAGAGGTTCCTCTGGTTGCTGAGCCAAGAGGAGTGTTACTACTACAGAATTGTGGCCTCACAGGGCTGGCTGCACATCAAGAAGGTGCAATAAACATCTCTGATGTGCACTGGTCGTGGAACTCTACGTGTTCCACTTACTTGTGCCCCAAAATCCTGTACTTAAAAGCAAAAAGGCCAAGCACTCTGCTCTTAATGCATTGCCAGAGCACAAGGCACTGCTGCTGGGCTTGCTGCTGGAATGGCAGCTTCCAGGTCCCAGTGTTCATAACCTGAGAGGGTGAAGTGTCACCTTCTTCCTCAGGCTTCAAGGTAAAGATGGTACCACTATATTTTCTAGTTTTATGAAAGGGCTTGCTTACATCTTGAGGCTTTTGTTAGATTTTAGAAATGGCTTCTTGTGCAGCCCTTTCATCATTTCTTATGTCTACAGAAACTGTTTGGGTTTTTCTTATTTGAAACCCCTTTAAAATCACTGGATAAAAGTCAGAGCTGCAGGTATCCAGAGCCAGTGAGTAATGGCAAACTCAGCAGCCAGGTCCTGAGCTAGTAGCCAGTAGTAGTGTGTTGAGTGCTGAAAGCTCCATGTGCCAGCCCTTAGCCTGGCCAGTCACCTCTTGACTTGGGTGCTGCAGATTGGAAATCACAAGGAGCTGCTATGTACAGAATTTATCATCTGGAGCTGGGACTGTTTTCTTTGGGGTCTGCTCTGTCAGCTGCTCTGGAAGAATTTACTGTAGCCTCCCAGCCATGGGGGACCCACCTTGCACGTGTGTATAATGGGAGGGTTGTTTTGTACTTGCCAAGCTGCTTGTGGGATGGGGAGGTGGACTGGTCTCTAACAGCATTAATGCTTCAGAGGGTTGAAAGCACCTGACTTATTCACATTGGTCTGGGTGATTGTGACAGCCTGTGAATTTTACAGTTCTTCCCTCTGTCCTGGTCAAAAAGTAGGTACCAAAAACTAAACCTGGTGAAATGCTTCAAAAATAAAACCTGTGTAAGTGAGAAAGAAGTTTGGGAAGGGAAAGTTGTAATGACTTAATAATGAGGACCAGCATTTAATGTGGAGGAAAATAGTTTGGAGAAGTTGTACTTGGACCTGATGTGCTGCACAATCCACTTAGTCCTTCTGAAAGTCTAGTGGTGAGTGGCAAGACTGTGTCAGTCACTCAGGAGCCTCTCCATGATCAAATCTCAGTGCTCTTCATTTTCCCTTTCAGCATTTCACGAAGTCTCCGTTTACCCCCAGAAGGAGCTCCCCTTTTTCATCCATTTCACAGCAGGCCTGTGTTCCTTCTCAGCAATGCTTGCCCTCCTGACACACCAGTTCCCTGAGCTGATGGTTGTTGTTGCTAAAGCTGTGAGTATTGTCTCTGTCCCGGGGCTGTGGGATCTCTGGGGGTTTTGAGGTGCATTACTGGATGGAGAATGTGCTCAGTGAGCACAGTCCTGTCATTTCAGTACCTGTTCAATCATAGAAATTGGCCTTGACAATGGCAATATGTTTCTAGATAGAGATGTTTCTAATCTGTGTGGATTTAAACCTGTCTACATGTGTCTGCTGTTTGTTCTGTGCCCAGCTCCTTTCTGCCTCTCTCTGCTCACCTGTTGATGTGGCTGCTGGCTGTAATCTTGTCACCCTTCCCTGGATTCAGCCTCCCCTCACCACTCCTCACATGAAGCCACACAGTGTATTTGGCCTTTACTGAGCTGTGGATCCCATGCAGCAGAGCAGAGCAGCAAATAAAGAGCCCTGAACTCTCAGTGAGTCATTTATTCTAGCTTTGCCAGGAATAAAGGGTGGAAGGTGTGGAGCTTTCCTGCTGGTTTCGTGCAGCAGGTAGTGGAGACCTGGGAGGTAAGAAGAAGTTGTTCCTAAAAGCCTTGACTTTGCTCCTGCTTGCAGCCTACAGTGTCCAAGTCGTGCAGGTCTGGGAGTGGGGCCTCATTTCCACAAGTTCTGTTGATCTTTATGTTGGAAAATGTAGTTGGACATGCCAGTGACAAATTTCAGTGCTGCTCATAATTGGCTGGGTTCACAGTAACTAGGGTCTAACTATCTGCTTGATTAATTCTGTAAGGACTGCATTAGCAAAGTTGTATGATTTCCAAAGAGATACGAGGTCAAATGTTATGCTAACAAAGAATTGCTTGGTGAAGTTCTGCTGGGTTTCTTGAACCAAAAAAAACCCAAACTGTATGAGTGAGTTGGCTTTGCATAATGGCATTTTGAATGTCAAGTGACACGTCCAAATGGGGGAGGAAAAGCTCCCAGGGTTTGATTATCTGGCAATGTGTTTGTTTCCCTTATTTTTTGTGTGAAAAGGATGGCTGGTGTCTCTTCAGCTGAAATCAGGCAGCATTCCTATCCCCACATCCCTCCACCAGCCATGTCACAGTGGTGGCAAACCCAGGCAGAGGGATTCTTGCCACTCACTGTGCTGGTTCAGTCCTGGGAAAAGCTGAAAGTCTCTTGAGATAGACTAGAAGTAAATTCTGAATTAAAAGGAAACCCATCTGCAGTTTTAGATAGACAGAATTAATGTGAACTCCAAAATCATACTCTAATAGGCTTCCTTATCTTAATTACTAGGTACTTGTACTCTTGATCCCTTTCCTAATATTTTCAGAAAGCATCTTGTTTCTTGTTAGAAACAAAATATTGAAGAGCAAACGAACACTTCCAATGTTATTGATAGATTCCTTCAGTATTTCAACCACAGCTGGTGCTGTGAAGGCTGCTGTCACTTCACAAAGCATTGCCTCTGGTGTTCTGAAGCTATGTGGCAGTAGCAGCTAGTTGAATTTTCATACCAAAAATGGATATTTACCTTCTCTTTAGTGATCCCCACCTCACCACCTAAGAACACTGTAATAAAACTTATTATTTGCCACGTCTAGTATTATGCTTGCATGTAATTCAAAAGCATTGAGCTTTTTAAGAGGGTTGGGGTTTTTTTCCCCTGTTCATTTCATTATTTCAAGTACTTTTTAATGATCCTGTGTTTTAATTGATGAAATAGAGTCCTTTGAGATAATGAAGTTTTAGATGGTAGATACCTGCAGTGCTTTGGCCTTAGTTTACAAAATCTATTTCCAACATATGTGGAATTTCCAGCAACTCTAAACCACAGCTTCAGGAGTGACAGTTGCAAAGTATTGTGCATATGGAATTTTTCACTATAAATCTCTAAGCAGCTCCACCATGACACCTTAGATTCCATTTCACTTGCTGCTCCACCAGAGCAATTTGCAGCAGTCGACTGCAGGGAGCTGCTGCCTCCAAAGGGCTTTGTGGAGCTGAATACCTTCCTATTGCCTCAAAGCCTGCAGTTTACATATTTTCATTTGTTAGTGCTTGAGTTTGTTTCCTCCCTAATAAATCACGGAGGAAACCTTGGCAAATTGCTAAAAATATTCCAAGTGGCCAAAAAAAATCCCAGTGCAGCGTTTCCTGGCGCCGGGCTGGCACGGGTGGCTCTCTGGGTGCTGCCCTGCACAGGTGAAGGGGTGGCAGCCACTGCTGCCAACTGGGCCTTGGCACATCTGCAGGTTGGGCTGTGAATGTTCCTTGGCACAGGGAGGGTGTGCCCAGGGAGGAGGGCAGAGCTGTGGGGCAGAGCTCAGCCTCCTGCTCACCAGGCAGCTGGATTGCTGCAGTAGCTGCTCCAGAATTGTCTCAGCAAGTGGCAGCAGGGAGGAGGAACATGCAGGGGTGGCAGCAATCATCTCTACAGTTCACTGAGCAAGCTGAAAAATAGTTACATAAACCAGCTTCTGTTGAAACTGCAGACAAAAGGGTGGGATTATTTTGCCCTTCAGGAGGAGTTTTTGGTTTTTAATAGTTGCATAGGTGGAGAGCTGGGTAGCTGTGTGTCACCTCATGTGGCACAATTCCTTCTGCAATACACTACAAAGACACTGAGGACTGTGCCTCAGAGATGCAGATGCAGCAGCACTGTCAAGGCTTCTCAGAGTCTCCTCAGCACAAGCACCAGCTGTAACTTGCAGCAGTATTGATCCCATCTCAGTCCAGACTTGATGCTACTGGAAACAACCAGTGACAGTTAATAAAGCCCTGAAAAATACTGCAGCAGTGCTCCTGCTGAATCCTCCTCCTTCAGGGAACTGGACCAAATCCTCAGACAGTCCATGTTCCCAAGAAGTTCTGATAGGGTTCGCTTGGTATTTTCACAACAAAGGAAGAAGTCATGGGACTGAAATCAAAATTAGCCAATGCTGAATGATTGCAAGATTAGAAGGAAGCATTTCTCCTTCTGGCTGCTCTGCAGCTCCCCGTTACAGCATTCTTTGCCATTTTGCTGATAGCAGCCATGCAGAGACAGAAAATAGGACTAAACAGAGCCCAGTCTGGCAGGTCCTGCTTTCTGTGACATTCTGCTTTCCTTTCTGAGCAAATCCCCCTACCACTTTCCCCAAAGCTCATTAAGTGAGACTGGAGAATTAACTTTTTAGCCAGCTGCTGAACTTTTCATATTTATAAACACTTGAGTCTTTTGCTTATCTAAGAGAAAATGTGTATAGTTTAGAGATGTGCACTTCCCTGCCAATGTGCAATGAGTGGTTCTACACTTGGTAGGGGAAAAAAAAGCCTGAAGTTTCCTGTCACAGCTGAGTGTGGATGCCAAGGGCAAAGGTTTCTTGCCTTGCTAATCTACATCTTAACTCGTGCACTTAATGTGAAGGTGCCACACGCAAACAGGCAGGGAAGAAGCTCACGGCAGGGAAAAGCTCCTGCACTGCTGTGAATGTTATGTTTTAAAAGCTTTTTTAATGTAATATTTGAGATTATGATAGAAGCCAGGAGGGCCAAAGTGAAACCCTCAAAGTAAATGAGTCCTGTCATTGCTGCTTTGTGCAGAGAGGGTTTGTGTGAGGATAACACGAGTCCCAGCAGAACGCTGCGGGGGGATGGGCTGGGAAGGTGCAGGGGAGTTTGCACCATTTGTTTTAAGCTAATCTTTACTTCTGGAACTGTTTAGATGGCATCTAGAATATGGGTTCTGTCTGGAAGCACAGGCTGGGCTTGCTGGATGGTCTGTGCAGTTTTCACACCGAGTTTTGAGCTGATGACCTATAAATGTCTGAATGCACAAAAACCAGGCTCCCTGCTCCCAGTCTGGAGGCTGGGAGCAGCTGGATGAGGTGGATGCACAGGGCATGGCCCTCCTGACCCCTCTGTTTCTGCCTAGGTGCTGCAGGTGCTGTGGCCAGTGAGTGCTCCCAGTGTGCTGGCCTCCAGCTGAGCCACCGAGCCAGGGGTGAGTGGACAAGGTGGAGCCACCACTGCCACAGGGGCTTCTTTTCTGTGTCTTGGCTAATATGTAATGCTTTATGAGGTCGAGTGGGTTGTAGCTCTCTTGCCTTGAGAGAAAGATGCAGGGTGGTGGTTTGTTTTTACCTTGAGCCTGTCAGACAGGATGGTTTTACAGCTGAGCTAATTTGTTGTTGTGTTCTGTTTCCTGCAGTGCTCTGGGGACTCTTCTTTCACCCTTCAGCTTCATAATGGGAAACATCCAGGTTCTCCTGCTGTCCAGTCTCTGGTGTCACCTGACTCTGGGGTGCCTGCAGTGTGCTTTCCACAGTGGCTGCACTTAGTTGTTCTCACAAGCCTCATCCCAGTGATCAGATGACCTCTGGACGTGGGGGCAAGGAAGAAAGCTGTGCTCTTCAAACTGGTATCTTTGACTGGCTTCCGTGTTGGCAGTGGTGCTTAATGTAGGAATTTCTTCTCTGGCCTTAGCCTGTAATCATCTAAGAAAACAGTTTTTGTTGAGCAATACTTTATTGCTGTCTCAGTCCCTCGTACAACTGGAAGCTGATACTTCCCCAGTAAGAAAGGAGAGGACACGAATGGAGCAGATGTTTGGAGCAGTGACACTTCCTTCTCAGCTGCAGATGCACCAGATTGTTGGCTTAGACTTAATTTTATAAGCCTTTTTTCAAAATATTTGTTAACAGCAAAGTATGGTTCTGCTTTCTTGATTAAAAGGTTGCTTCTTATCACGTTGAATTTGTTGACTTCTTAAGCATCTAAAACAGATTGTAGAGTGCAGACAAAGATTTGCTTCTCAGGGGTCCTGTAAGAGTGTGTTACCCAAGGAAATGGTGGCACCAACTCATCCATCTCCTCCTCTCCCTGCTGTAGATTTAATTGTGCATCTTTTCTCTTTCAAGCCACTTTGCCTTGGAGAACAGGATGGTTTCTGCAGTGCCTGAAGTGGCTGTGCTGTCTACATGGGAGTCTTGTGAGGAGACCTGAACTTTTCAAGTGTTAGTCCAAAGTACTGTCATGATGTCAGGACTTGAGGAGAACTGGGCTGTGGAGCACTCCTCGGGGGAATGGCTTCCCATGCAGACCAGCCACAAGGATTTGTTTACTGCAGAGGTGAAGAGATGGCTCTGGTAGCCAAGTGGTTTGAGGTAATTGGTGTGACCTCCATTTCCACTCTCCCCATCAGACAAAATGCTGGCTTTTCCACTCTGGGGTCTGCTGCTCGGCAAGGAGGAAGCAGGGTCAGGTTAGCCAAGGCTTCTTGAAAGTGGAAGTGATAAAAATAGCACAGGCTTTGGAGAAATGCTAATTCTGACCACAGGAAAGCCTGTCCATCTTCCCTTCTACAGCTAAACACAGTTCCTTACCCACAACAACTAGGGAGATTTTACATGTGTCATCTTCACTGATTTTTGAGGGATAGATGACCATGACCTTGGTGGCTTCTTTCAAAGGTGGTGTCAATGTCTTTAGTTTCTGAATCCTGGATGGGAGAAGTTTGCTGTAGCCCACTCTGTTCCCTGAAGCAATGTCTCAATCAATAACAGGTCAATTGGAGTTGACCTATAATCTATCTTAATGCAGAAGACTGAGAATTATCCTTTTTCCTTTTTTTTTGCCTCCTTTTTTACCTTACAAAGGTCTATGAAGCCACTCAGCTCCTCCTAAGTGCAGCTTGCTTGTAACTCAGAGGCAGCACATGTTTAGGAGCAGTGCTGTCCATTCACAGTGTGCTCCTGCCTGGGCTTTCATCCACCTGCAAGGCTTGAATTCATTGAGAAACCCACAGAAAAGTGCTACCAAATTGCTTGGAGTTGCATAACTCCTAGTGGGTAAGTTTCTCCACTTTGTTTCCAGTTGAATGTGTGTCACTGGGGCTGTTTCTCACTGTGGAATCACCCTGATGATTAATAGATCAGAGTTGGTGTGATTGCATGGTCTGCAGGGGCCCATAAGGTAACCAACCTCCTGCTTTTGAAAGTTGAACCTTTTCCAGCATTGCTGTGGGGTTATAAATGAAGCTCTGCCTCCCATGGATCATCCTAAGAGCTGCTTTCTCTCACTGTCCTCCCCTGACAGAGCAGCAACAGAAAGGGGATGGGCTGGACTGAAAGTCAGGCTGGCAAGGGGTGGTGTCATGAAAATCTTCCTGCCTCCAGAAGGGCCAGTGGGGCTTGAGGAGGGAGGAGCTCTGAGGTGTGCAGGGTTCTCCATGCTTGGTGGGAACATTTATTTGCCACTTGGGAGCAAGGAATTGCCACCCAATCCATAGCAGGGCAATACCAGAGCAGTCCACACGGGATTAAGTTGCATTTGAGTGTTTACACACACACATATATGTGGATACAGACACAAAAAGCCAGGGCTCAGGATGGTAAATATTGATTGTTGTTGTTTCCTTGAAACATGCCCTAGCCCCTGGGATGGAAAAGCCCTTCCAGGGGGCTCTGTGGTGATTGTTGACCTCTCCAATGTTCACAGCTTTCAGAGGAGCCAGTGCAAGTGCAGGAACTGGCACATCAGTGTTTGTTGATGTGCCTGGAGCTAAGGTATTTGCAAACAGGGTGATTATGGTCTCTGCTCACCGAGGCAGGGTTTGAGTTTGGGGTGGATTTGGTTTGTTGGGGATTTTTTTATGTCTCACCATGTCACAGCAGGTTGGTTTTGATCAGTGTCACTACCAGGGTGTGCCAGACAGTGCCAGCTGCCCAGGGAGAGTGCCAGGGCCAGCCAAGGACACACCTGGCTCCAGACTCTTCTCCAGCCCCTCGTGCTGCAGGGTCAGCTCCTCCAGACGTGGTGACTTGGTCCTGAGCCGCTTTCAAGAGGTGAAACTTTCTCCTGGCTGTGGGCACTGTTCTTATAATAAAACTCTTTTACAGTGGTGAGGCTGCTCAGAGTAATAAGTATTTCCAGGTAACAGGGTCTGCCCAAAGCAGCTCGAGTTCACATGGGTTATAAACCACATCAGAACTGTCCTCTGGGGAGCCAACTCTTGCAGCTATTTGCACTCCTGGGAGCCCTTTGGAGCTGGGATAGATTCCTTTGTGTCTATATATGTGGCAACAGGACTTTTCCAGTCATTAGAAACCCCTCACCAAGACTGTGGTGACAAACACAGATGGAGCTGCTCACCTCTCAGCCCTGGCTGCTGCACTGGAGCAGTTCTCAGTTTGGGTTTGTCACAAACCAGTTCCCTTCCCACATCTCCTCCAGCACTGGCCAGGCTTGTTTATTCCTTGCTCCTCGTCCTGGAATTGTTGTGAGGGTGCCAAGGCTCGTAGCTCCATGACTCTGAGCAAGGCAGGGTTTAAAGGTCATAGTCAAGACCATTAATAACAAGGTGCAAACGGCTGGTTTATGTGTAATGTGAAGCTTTTTACTTATTTCATTTTTGCACTTTGGGGGCTCTGTTTGCTTATGGAGCACTTGGTGTCTGGTACCTATTTAGGCTGAGAGCAGGCAATTGGGTTTCTTCAGGCCTTCAGAGGAATGCAGAAAATTGTTCTCTGGTGTTGTAATTCTGCTGGGATAACTGGAGCTTATTTGTCTCACTGCTTATTAAATGCATACTTGTCTTGAGGTCCTCTTATTTTTTATTTTTTTTTCTTCTGAGAAACATTGGGTGAATCCCAAGGACCACAAGAGAGAGGAAGATTCCAGGGGGAGGGGGAGAGTGAAGTGCCTGCACCTCTCTACAAACCACATCATCTGCCTCCAGTGCCAGCAGGCTGAAGAGGTTAAACAGGAGAGCAAACTCCCTTGGAGAAGAGGAGACCAGCGTGTGGGGCTCGTATGGCCATAAATCAGTTCTGCCCTTCCCCCTGTCCAGGGATGACACAGTGAGGGGAGCTGCACCTCCCAAACTCCTAATAGATGGGGTGTGCTGCTGGGAGCCACGGGAGGCTGTGCTGAGGCTTGGCAACAGGACCAGCTGTGGAGGGTGGAAGCAGATGTGCACTGGTGCTGTGTTCTTAGCACAGGGCAGCTGGTGCTCATGCTCTGCCAGCCTCTCACCAGCACCCAGCTTGCCCTTGTTTTGCTGTTGAGGACAGTCCCTGGACTGGTCCCTGCTGCAGTTAGGGCTGTATGGCAGCAGAGGTGATGTGTGAGCTCTTCTCATCTGCTCATGGGCCAAAAAATCTCTAAACATCAGGCCACACTGAGCAGCAGTCACAGTGGGGTCCCCGTGTCCAGCCTTCTGGGGGCTGAATGTGCCCAGTTTTTAACAAAGGTGGGTGAAGAGAGGAGGGGCAGCTTCAGTTTCCAGCTCTGTCTCTGGTCTCCTGTTTCCCTCCTCCCTTCTGGAGCCTCCGGAGCGGGGTGTGCTCTGCCTGCCCCAGCCCTGAGCACTGTGGGAAGCAGACAGTGATCAGGGAAGCTGCTCATGGGCTTGGAATTTTCCTCATTTCCAGCTTCGATGGCTGTACTGTGCTTTCTGGTGGGCCCTGCAGTGAGTCTGCTCACTGGGGAGAGCTGGACAGCACCCCCACCCCGATTGCATCAGGAAGGGTGCATCTGTGATGATGAGCATGTTTCTCCAGTGGGGATCTTCTCGCCTTGGTTATTTCTGGGCAATGACATTTTCCTTTTCCTCTGGATGCACTGAACTGTGCAGTCATCCAGCAGCCTCCTCATCACTGACCCTTCTGGTAAGAGCCACTCGGTTTCTGTTCTCATTTGGCCAGAGGTTCTTCTCCATCATAAACCAGTGTGACACACTCTGTGACTAGTGCATTTTCCTGCAGTGACTCATCAGCTGGGATTCCAGAGCAGGAACCCCCCTGCTGCTGCCCAGAACAGCCCTCCCTGGCTCTGCTTCAGCAACAGAGGATGTAAAGGGCTGTGATCTCCCAACAGAGCATCCCAGGTACAGGTGTTAGTCAGGAGGGTTCTGTCAGTCTGTCCTGAGAGCTGGGCCTGTTGCAGCAGATCCAGGACAGGCAGCATCCATCCAGCACAGTGCTGCTGCCTGGGCTGAGCAACCCACCTGGATCTGTTCCTGTGTGGGCTGCCCTGGGTGACCCTGCTCTGGCAGGGGGATTGGACTTTGTGATCTCCAGAGGTCCCTCCCACCCCCATTCTGTGATTCTATGAGGCCCTGCACTCACTTGTGTGATTTCACAGAGAAAATCCCTGGAATTCACGTGGATCCTGTCACTCCAGTGCCTTCAGCCTCCTGTGTGTCCTGTCCAGCATCTTCAGAGAAGGTATTTTATTCAGAAGCTCATTAAGCACTTACTTCTGCTCCTTGTCCTTGAGTTCCCATGTGCTTTTCACTGGAGGATAGTTAGATGATCTTGCAGAAAAGGTTCCCTGCACGTTTTGGGCAGATGACTGGAGAGGGTCTTGTGAGGGAACTGGGAGTCTGCAGCCTTCACAAACATCCAGAGATGGAAACCATCTGCTCGCTGAGGATGAGTGTGCTGAAGGGGAGCTTTGGCAGGGCTCAGCTGCAGGGAGATGTAGTCTGAGTTTCCTCCAGCCTGCACTGGGATATCATCTTGCACTAGCACCAGGAGTGAGCTCCAGCTAACCAGTGTGGTTCTGATCCCAGGCACTGTGTTTTTGCTAATTGCTTGTTAACAAGCAGAGTGTGATCTTGCAGCAGAAACTCTCTCATCTCTGTCGGGCTGTCTCCACAACTGCTTCTCTGGGTGCTCCTGTCCTACTGGTACCTGCCTCTGAGCATTTTGACTCCTTGGTTTCACTGGGAGGTGATGGAGGCAGCTGACAGGGAGTCCCCTCGGGCCTGTGGACCCAGCTGAGCTTTGGAGGGTTTGGTTATTCTGTGAAGTTCTGAAGGCATCTGGGTTTAGTATCTTGGTGATGGTGCAGGAAGGGGGGAACCCCTTAAACCCACAACAGCCCATCCTCAGGAGTTTTCTCCTTTAAAATGTTGACTATCTGCATTGAAAGATTAAGGCAGCAGCCATTGATGAAGGTGTCACTCATCGGGTGGGTGCAGGGATCAGTATTCCTGCTGGGAGACTCCTCTGGAGGGGAAGAAAGGTTTGTTGACAGCTGACCCCAGGTCCCCAGGCACCGGGTCCCTCCCAGCCCACGGAGCATGTCCTGCTCTGGGAGGGAGGCTTGGATGGATTGCTGAGAGGGCAGTGGTTTTTTCAAGGCTGTTGTAAATTGAGGGTAGGTGGAGCAGTAATGAAGATAAATGAGGGAGCTCTTCCCGGCAGATTAGCCCGCGTGCTGACAGACCCTGTGCTTGAAATGCCTTCAGCCTGGCTCAGACCTCCCTCTCACCTGCCAGCATTCCTCAGCACAGCCCAGACGGAGCAAATCTTCGGAGAAATTGCCTCTCCTCCCAATTCAGAGGGCTCTGAAGGGCCTGGGGTGAGACCCTGCAGCCTCCCGGGTAAACATCACACTTGAGCGCAAGGGCAGAGAGGATGGAAGGTGCTGCTCAGCCCTGTCGGAGGGGATTCAAAAGGGAGATGGTTTAGTTGTACAAGGAACAGGCAGCAGGGAGGTGGGATTCCTGAAACACCTAAGAGCTCTGTTGGGATGTCACCTCTGTGCTTGTCTGTGGCTCTGCAGCAGCTCTGATGAAGAACCTTCTTCTGCATGAGCATTCTTGCTGGGCTGGCACAGAGCAAGGTGCTCTAATCTCACCCGTGGCAGGCTCTTTAAATTCTTTGAGCAGGTCCCATCAAAGCAGTTTTCCAAGTGGTTTTCTCTCACCACTTTAATATTTCCTAGGGCCAGTGCATGAAATCCCCGTCCAGAGATGCTCTTCGTGCAGTAGCCAAGAGGTGTCTTAGGACCAGAATAATCTTCTTTTCTTTAATCCCATCCTGCCACTTTGACTTTCCTTCAGACATCACCACTGTAGCTGCTCAGCTCCCTCTGCCCACACATCTCACTGCTGCTGGGGGAGAACCCAACCCCTTGGGGAGCTTCTCCAGCCCCTCCAGCAGAAACAGCAGCAGGAGAGCAGCCCCACTGAACAGCATCAACAGGGGAATGTTGCTGCTGACTTGTCCTTTTCTGTCGTTGTTTTAAGCTGTCAACTCTCATGAAAACTTGCTTTGAGGGTGTGAAACGTCCTCACCTGCCCATCAGCACGATGGGGATCAAAACTGGCAAAACTAACACCACTTTTCTGTGTGGGGGAGAAAGCACAGCCTGGCTGGGCAGTGGGCAGCCGAGCTCAGGGGACACACACCTGCAAAAGCCCCTCTGTCAGTGTCAGCACATGCTCAGGAATTGCAAGGATTAAGGTTTTGGGTTTTTTTGACTTCAGTTTGCAGGTTCAGCTGTCTGATGTGTCCATTAAGTCTGTGTGGACTGAACCTTTTCTGTCTGAAATATCTGTGCACTAAACAGAGCATCTTTGCAATTGCTGCTTGTGCAGGGTGAGAGGATAAAGAATTGAGGGAATGTGTAGAGAGGAGAGGGGTTGGTCTCTGTAATGCAGCTACTGGCAGCTCAGCAGCCACCTGCCCCTCTGCTCAGCAGCTTCAATTTTAGTTGATACTTTAAATTTGGGGTGTTCAGGTTGGGTGGGTTGTTTTTTTACAGGAAAGCTTTGGAAGCTAATCTAGCATCTCCTGTCTGACCCAGCCCTATGTCATTAGGTACCCTGGGGGATGCTGCTGCTTGTGAAGGACTCCCCAGTGGCTCTGCCCACTGGGTGCTGGGGCTCTGCTCTGTGGGGGGCAACAG
>JANHGL010005354.1:20944-31799 GCA_024611195.1 Ceyx melanurus | reverse complement strand
AAAAAAAATTTTGAACCCAGATAAGGGAATGAACAGACTGCATCTAGCAGATTTTCTATTAAGCCACCAAGTGTGGCATTAAAAGAACTACTTTTTTTTTTTTATTATTACAACTGTTTTTCTGCCTTTATTTTCAGATAATGAAAGGATATGAGAAATTGGTTTTCATTCGGTATTTGATTTAGGGTCTGTAATTACACACATTCATTCGATTTCTAGTTGTTTGATTACAAGGGAAAACATCCATGTGTATCAAGAAAAAGTTTGTTTCAGAATGTTTAAACTGAATGTAAACTTAGGGTAATTTTCTGACCAAAGGAACTAAGACTTAATACGTATTTGCTTTCGTTCCCTGAAAATCTAAAACAGAAGTGAATTCTGCACCAATCTAATTGCTGGGGACAGATTTTTTAGTGAAACTAATTTACTCTAAATCTGAAAGCAATTAGAGCATCTGAACTGGTACAAATAATTTCTGGGTACCAAAGCATGTATGAGGAAGGTAAACCAGATGAATGTACCATGATTTGCCAAGACCCCTAACCCCACTCCACAAAGAGGCCCTCGATTATCTCCAGCTACTTCTCCCTCTGTCAGGAAATGAGAACAGAGACTGAAAAAGAATCAGGATTGTGGGAAATACCCATTCAACATTACCAAAGGCTGACATTCAATCATTACATTATGCTCAATCACTACATACATTTTTAGGTGTCCACAACTTCCACTGACTTTGTTGTGGGTTTGAACTGTAAGCAGAGCTAGACTTGGCCCTTACTTCTTCATGAATATTTCCACAGTACTGAATGGTTCGTTTCATACTTGGATTTCTTCATTAATCAAAAAAGATTCTCTGACAGAAAACATTTTTCCTTCCTATATTTAGGGGGTTTGAAAAATACAGACCAGATTTTTGTATTTTGGAAGTTCTGCAAGAAGCAGAAGGCACTAAAAAAAAAACCCAATTAGTTTCCA
The DNA here is from genome assembly GCA_024611195.1 of Ceyx melanurus. Classification (NCBI taxonomy): domain Eukaryota; kingdom Metazoa; phylum Chordata; class Aves; order Coraciiformes; family Alcedinidae; genus Ceyx; species Ceyx melanurus. The sequence continues at coordinate 30,824 of JANHGL010005354.1, read as the reverse complement.
GAAACTGGTACTAGCTAAGGCATCAGTTGTCAGAAGTATAATATTCAGGTACTTTTACAAAAGTGCTTTCCATTAATCTATTTTCTTTCTCTGACATTAATTTCCACTTCCTAATTTCTTCACTTAAATCACACATTGTAGCCTTTTCATTTAGCCTTCTGCCAAAATGAAAGTCAGCTCTTCTGTCCTTCATTCCCTTACTGCTCTTTCTGTTCTTAGAATTGATCTGCAAAATCAGATGTGTCTTTATGACTTAAAAAATCCCTTTTTTCTTTTACCTGACTCGTTGTTCCCTCTCTCTTTGTACCAAATCCAGTAATCTTTTTTCATCTTTTCTCTCCCACCAAGTTCTTTAAGCTATTTTTGTGTAACTTCAATATCAATCTCAATTCTCCATGCTGCCAGATTTTCTGAAAGCAGAGATGTATTTGTTTTACCTAAACTGGTTAACAACTGTGGGCTACTCACACTGGCCTGGGGAAGGGAATTATTAACTTTATTGATGGGAAAAGACATACTTTTTCACTGGCTGCTTTTTGGCAGCTGCAGAGGTAGCATGCAGTGGGTTTTTCCAGTCAGGAGTTCTTGGGGACGTCTCCATTGAGCTCTGCATTTTAAGAGCTTTATCTAACAATTCACACAAGATATAGAGAAGTTCTCCAAATCATTCCAACCCCTCTTCAGAGTAAGTCTCTACCAAAGATTTTACCTTTGGTCATATGAAAATGTTGTCTCTGCCTGTTCTTCCAAATCACATAAAAAGTATTTTTACTTGAAGTTCATTAGACCCCTGGCCTGTCTGATGGCACTTGGGACTCTTCTGAAAATCACTGACTCTTTCTTGCGGGTTCTGTGAAGATTGATGCCAATTGATGTGCAAGAGCCCCACACTGTATTCTTACATATTTTCTTCTCTACCCATTTTTCAGAGTCAGGAGACTGTAGAAACAGCATCCCGTTAGTACAATTATGATTCCCCAATTTCTGTACCAGTTTTTATTGTTATATTCAGTTCAGTTATTCTTGCCCCTCTTTGAGAGATTCAAAGTGCAGCTTTGTTGTACGTTGAAAGGAAACAACACGCAACAGTGGCACAGCTGAGGATTTTGACATCTGTCTGAGAAACATGGGGCTTTTGCCCCAAGGAAGGTGCAAGATGGTTTTGATGTCTAAGAGACACTCAAAGCCTGTAATTGTAGAAGAAGCTGTAGAGATGCCTTTACCTCTGTGGATTTATCTCACCACAAATCGAAACAAAATGTTAAGTGCAGGGACATCTTCACATAAGGAAGACTTCTTTAATCTTACAGCAATAGTGGAAACTCATCAAATTGTAAATGTGATTTTGTTCAAGACAACATTATTTAATGCCTGGCAAAGTAATTACTCCTACATAGAGAAAAATAAGATCTATTTTTTTTAATCACTTCAGACAAATCCACCAAACTCAGCTAGCTGTACGCCAAAAATGTGGTTGGAAGTGGACCGGTTTTAAATCAGAACATAGCTGTTCTTGGGCACACTGCAGCTAAAGGAAAGAAAACTCATAAAAACCATCACAGATCCAATTCTCAGTCTCGTAACATAAAATCCAGTGGGTCTTTTGCCCAATTAACTCCTGCAGAATCAGATGTAGTTTAAAATTATGAGTGCTAGACACTTTACAGACTGCTGTAAACAGGCAAAATGAGGTTAGATTAAGAACAGGTATGCCATTGCCTCCATGGATATGATTTAAATAGTTGGTGAATGCCAAATGCCCACAAAATGCCTCCTGTAACTAAGGACCTTCCAAGATATGACACATTTAAAAGTTGATGGATGTCATATACAGATTCACTTTGTTCAAACATTTTCCAAATGGATACCCAGATGACTGACTACAGGCTGATCTGGAGTATGCTCTGCACAGGCACCCAAAGTATTCAAAAATCAGGAAAGTAGTTCAAATTATTCACTAAAAATACCAGGAACTCCACTGAAGGATTTGCCTCTGCCTGGGAAGCCAAAGAGAGTCTCTCTGTGCTGGTCCTGTACAGGTTGGTTTTTACAACCATTGAGGATTTTGGAAGGCAGACAAGGCTGCAGAGCAGATGTTTTATGCAGGAGGCTGCCCTGGCCAGCCCATGCTTTCCCATGCCAGAAAAATCAGCAAAAATACATGTTGTGGTGTGAGCAACGTTTACATGTCACTGTGTCATCTAGTTCCCATAAGAGGAGAGTGTTACATGATGGTGAAATAAGCAGAGAATACTGTGAATAGTGTCTGGACCATATGGTGAGGGGAGTGGTTCTCCGTTAAAAAATCAAAACAGGGCATGGAAGATCAATATGGGAAAGTGATGTAAAATTTAACAGTTGTTTAAACCAAAAGAGTTTGTAAGAGATTCATTACCAGATGATTCAGAACATACATGGGCTTGATCCTCCTCTGGTATAAATTGACATAATCTTATTAATTCGATTTCACCTGCTGATGATCTGTTTTGTAAAATTTCACTAGGAAGGGAGCATGTGGTAGTTTTTAACTAGCCTATAGAGCTCCATAACAAGAATATAACTGATCTGTTGTGTTCCACAGGCAGTTGTTTAAGTCACTGCAAAAATTATATGCTATTGAACTCTATTGGATTTTCCATAGAGGGGAAACATACTTCATACATTGGATGCTGATGATGTCACATTAGTCTCTTCTAGTTAGAGTCTCTGAGAGGCAAATTAATCAGAAACTGTAGAAAGAACATCTGAAACAAGTTTTCAGGTTTTCTTTCTCATCAGTTTTATTATGGGAGAAGACATTATGCTCCTCAGTTTCTTCCCGGTGGTTTAGTTTCAAGTATTGTGCTCAACATTTTGAGTTCACTATTTCAGAGATTCCCCGATCCAGTTTTTCCGGCACTGTGCTTAGATGTTGCATCCTTTTTGAGTACAGTGAGGATGTGAACAGAAGAAAATATGTCTGTGCCCTCAGTTGCTCTTTATGTGATTGAGGTTTGAGGCTAACTACTTAATTGTTTGGACAGTAAGTGACAATGTGTACAGAGACTCTCTGAAAACATACAAAATATATTTTGATTGGAAAGTTAAGTCAAATTCATACAGTCTTCTTGGGGCAAATTCTTCTCCTCAGGACTTCATAAAATCAGAGGCTTGACCAAGAGCTTAAGAAAAACAGTGAGATAAGACATTTATTTTGGCTTTGCCTGTGCTCTTGAAATGGGTAAATGTGGTACAAAGTGAACCATTGCAGCAGCTCCCAAAAAAAGCAATGAACATTTCAGATCTAGATGGGGGAACTAAGTGTAAAATCATTATAATTGAAAAGACAGCACTGAAATAATTCAATATTATAATAAAAAATGTTTTAAATACAATTACAGCATCAAACTGAGAGCAAATCCAATTTAAAATAATAAGAACTGGTTAGTTTAATAAGTCTAAATCATTGCTTTCTGTATCCCTTCAGCTGAACTGAGCCCTTAGGAACACTCAGTAAGTGGAATTGCCAGGCAATACAATATTACCGAAGAGAAACCTTTAATGGTTTCAGTATCTGAAATAGAGTTTATTCCATTCTCCTCCCCAACACGCACACCTTAATTTATAATATTAAATCTTATCCAGATGTTGTGGGGTTTTTTGTTTGGTGGTTTGTTTGTTTGTTCTGTTTGTTTTTTCCCTCATATTGATAGCTTTGGGAATAGCAAGAAACAGGACCAAAGAGAGAGGAAAGGAAACAGAGTGTATATGAAACAAAAGACTAGCAAGATACAGTAAAGAAAGGTAGGAAAAAAATGATTATTTAAACCTTGACAAATGAACATCTGATGGTAAATATTTTAGTCAAGATTTATCCTTCAATCCTGCAATATTACTGAATTAAAACAACTGGAAATGAGAGGCTGGGTTGCTCTTTGTTTACACTTACTTTTAAACAATACGAATATTTTTACATACTAATGGAGAAATTATTGTCAATTACATTATGACCTGCTAAGATACAGAAGAGTGACTGAAAATGTGTTGAAAGACATGACGACGTATTTGGGAAGAAAAGAGCAAGTCCTGCTTTTGGTAAAGCAGTTTTCATCAGTGTCAGCCACCTTCCCACACAGCCTGATGAGCTATTTGGACTTGATTTTGTTTGGGAAAAAATGTCACAGGATAGCCAGGAAATAACAACACTCTGGGACATGGGTCGGATGGTGGATCAGTCTGGAAGGGCACTGGGGCTACCAGCAGTCATCATCTCAGGTGGGCTGGCTAGAGTTCTGCTACTCTTGGCTCATGCCTGTTAGCAAGATGAAAACAGGGAGTGTAAATTTCCCTCCCCCATCCTCCCTGTTCACCTGGCCCCAGCGAGGGGGAGTGAGTGTCCCTGGTGTCTCACCGGAAAGCATTCCCCTCCAAGGCAGGATGTCAGAAAAGTCAGTTTGTAGCACAGTGTAGTTTTCATGGGATACAGTGAGGAACTGGCAGTGGGGTCTTGATGGGGTCTTTTCTGTGGTTGCTCAGTACACTTTGCCCAGAAAGATGTTATTCAGAAAAATGAGCAGAGAGGTGTATTTTCCTTTGTCTGATTGTCTGTAATTCTTTTTTTTCTAAGAGGAAAACTGACAGGATGACATTTCTAGCTCTGGTTCAATTAACTGTTGCAGAAAGGGCTATCATTTTGCATTTCCTTATATTGCATTAGGCAAGGAATAGAATACTGGAAATGCAAATTCAGTACGATAGATTTTTTTTCCAGATAACTCTGTAGCCTGCCCGTGGTACTTGAATTTAGAAGGGTTTTATACCACAAGAAGTTGCACTGAAGCTAGTACAAGTAACTTTGGAATTAGATATTTCTTACTTTGTGCAGAGGTGATAGCTTCTGGGTATTCTGATTATGGTAACTGCCAGGTACAGCCCCTCTCTCTAGGCTGGCTGTAGTCTGGAGTTTCCTGGTGATTGTAAGAGACAAAAAGCATTTGCTAATGAAGCCTGCCAGTATCCATGGAATGAGGGAAGGGGAGCGGAGACTTTCTGTGTTTGCTCATTCCTGGCAATTATTAGCTAGCCTGTGCTCCTGGGTGTGATTGTCCCAGGTACATCACAGCCTAGGCATTTCAGTGCTGGCTAAGTGAGTTTCAGTCACTCCACTGCACCTGATTACTAGTGTTGGCAAAGTTGTGATTAAGTAGGTGAGAGCTGTTTAGAAGATTTGTCACAGATCTAATAGCAAGGGCAAGAGACCATGCAGGAACTGACTGCTACGAAGCCTGTTTGACTCACCATGAAAATAAGGTTTCCATTGCTTGGGGAGACATCGGATTTCTGAGTCAAACCAGTGTCCTTAAACCACTGTACCAAACATCCTATATTACTTACCATTACATGTGTGAAAGTTTAGTAGATAAAGAAGGACACCTCACATGTTCAGAAGTGGCAAGACTTCGTATAAAGAAAAACATGTTAAAGAAAACATCAGCTTTTATGAAATGAACCACAAGTGTCCTCATTCATGTGCCATCAGTGGTGAAAATCCCACTAGCTGAAAAAGAAATTAACATATTATTTCCCAGGGTATAATTTATAGTAATATTCTTGGTGACTCTTTATTTGGTCTGTCCTGAAGACAACATTATTCCTGACTTTTGGCAAAGACTTCCTGTGGATGTTGCTTGGATTGTACATTCAGCCCTATGTGGAATATGCATTAGTGTTCACAGAAAATTAGGAGAAAACATATGTGCATTTTAATACATACTTACTATGTCAAAGACACAAATAAATCTTGATTTAAGAGCATTAAGTTTTTGCTTGGACTTGTATTCTGCTGAAGTCTTTAACTTGGGTGTTCAGCTGAATAAAAAATGAAGTAGATTTATAAATGAGCTATGTTTGTGGGCTAAAGTGCTTGGGGTACAGAAGTGGCCTTACAGAAGTCTTTAGCATTTTGTCACTGACTTTCATGGGATCAGAACATCATCCAAGATGCAAAAGCTGTAGCATTAACTTGTTTGTAACCATTCCTCATAACTCTGTGAATACAGAAAGTCACAAAGGCCATAACTGTAAAGCAAAATAAATTAAATACAACTAGCATTAAACTCTAAAGTCTGGCTCAATTCTTGCTCTTACTGCAGTCAATGGCAAAACTCTAAGCTGAACTCAACATAGTGAGACACTGATTTTTAAGTCCCAATCTGGATTTTGTCATGAGCTTTGTGTATGTCAGATAAAACACATACACCTTTTCCCACTGACTACTTTTTGCTCATAAAGTGAATGTCCCATTTGTGCCTCTTGGAAACTAAGTCTCACAGTAACTCTACCTGTATTATTTGTTCTCAGGGCAGTGTATGACACCAAGATATAGAAGGTTTTGGTTGGTTTTCTTTGTTTGTTTGTTTGATGGGTTTTGTTTGTTTTATTGGTTTGAATTTCTTTTGTTAGTTGTTTGGGTTTCTTTTGTTTTGAGTTTTTGTTTGTTTGCCTTTTTTGTTAGTTTTGGTTTAGTTTTTTTGTTTGGTTGGATTGTTGGGTTTTGGTTTTGTGTTTTGTTGGGTTTTTTTAAATGGCATTTATGTTCTTTTTTTGGTTTGGCCTATCCAGAATTTAAAAGATTAGACAACTACTTCAAAAAGTACTTATTTAAGTTATCCTTAACTTTTCCAGAAGAGTTATAAAACCTTAGTGGGGGGCTTATAATGAAAACTTTACAATGACCTTAGTGATAGCGGCAGATTATAATATGCAGGTTGTTAAAATGCCTAGTTAATGAATATCAGTAGGATTAGAAAATTATGAGGCACCTCTTAAAGTCTCCATGCTGTGATAAATTTCTATCACTACTAACAATGAAAGGTGCACAGGAATCTATGGACACTGCACCTTTCCTCTGGAAATTGCCACTGTCTCATTAATATCAATCTCTCAGTGCTTATTCCACTCACTTCATATATACTAATGAGGATGTGCTTCTGAAGCTGGTGGTTGGGATCATTTATTCGATGGTGGGAAAAATAACATCAGGATTCAGACCCCCTGCTGACTTTGCACACAGTTGTGCTAGATTTATATTGGCCTACTAATAAGTAACTGAATACATTAAATGAAGCGCTTGTCACTGAAAGGGTTACAAGGGACTCCTTGTTTTTTTTCCTTGTGTATTCTTCGGCGAGGAGATTAGGGGAGATGGGCCCATTATGTAAGTCTCTTCTCTTCGTATTTCATCCACCAGTTCAAAGCCCTTTTTTTTCCAAACAGAAACTCTGCCAAACCTCTCATCAATCATTAAAAGTCCCAGCAGTTACAAACTCACTGATGTTGACGTGAGTTCTTCAATAGTCTTTTTTTTTTTTTTAAATAAGAAAGTGAATCACACTATACTTGGTGCATTGCACTCTGCATTGCACAGTGTGCATGATTAGTGAATTGAGAAAATACGGGGCATTCAGCAGCCAAATAAATGTCCCTTTACAGCTCTACTTTGGGAGGAAACACAATGGAACAAACAAGCTGGATATTCCAGTGCTGCCTATGTGACTGCAAAAAAAACCTGGGAGCGTTATATGGGTCCACATTTAATTTTGAACTGATAGACTCATCTTCTCAGCCTTCTAGATCTGGGATGAGAAAACAGTACATGCTGTGCTGCCAGACAAATGACTCTTGTTACAAATGTAAAATACAGCACTACTACCACACTTCATGGTGAATGTCCTGTGTCCATGTATCTAAGTTTGGTAGGGAAGCACCAAAAACACCACTGTTTGTCAACTGGCAGTAAATTAGTACTTTTAAAAATCTGAGAATGCTGTATTTACTCTGCCCGTTGGTTGTTAGAAGACAGGCAAAATGAACTGGCTATTTAGATCGCCAGACTGATCCCTTCTACAGATGAGTTTACAGTATGACATGGGAAACTCAATTAACCTTATTAGCTCAGGATGTGTAACTCCATAAGTAATTAAGTAAGGGTGGACACCTCTTTGAAATACCCCATTTGTCTGTACACAAGAGTGGGAGGTGCTTTTAACATATTTAGCAAGCAAACTAATGGAAAGAAGAAAACTATTTCAATAACAGGTAACATATTGGAGGCAGGTTTGTGAAAATGGAGCTCCTATGTAACCACTGTATCCAAACTGCCTAAACAATTAACTTTTTTTTTGTCAAGTTGAAGAGAGGTTCCAGTACACGCAACTAATTGCCCTCAAATTATGTGACTGGAAGACTAGGACCAAATTATTTTATGAATAATGAATTAGAAAATGAGAAAATAATAATTTTTAAAAAGATATTAAATACAATGTATTCCTTATTTGTATTGTGTGTAGCAATATATAGGATAAGCCTTGTAAGAAATTTTATTGCATGTTCCAGCTGTCTTAGCACTGTGCATTACACCCTAAAAAAAAAGTCAAAAATAAACAATTTTCTGTAGTCTTTGCATGGGTCTTTTTATTTTTCTTTTATTTTCCCCCCCCTTGTTACTGAAGTTTCTCTAACTAGTGTTAGAAAAGCAATGCTGTAAAGTTCTCTGCAGATAATGAGAAGAGGTGGATGTTCTTTCTTGTATATCATGAAGGAGACCTCAGAAAATTTACTTTTCATTTTTCCATGCTTGTTGCTTGCTACGCTTCCTTCCACATCACAGCTTTTGTTGGTGACCTGTTTTGTGAATGGAATTATTCTTTCTTTTGAAGTTGTGATTTGCCTTGAAAGAACTACCTATGAAACACTCTTTTATTGTTACGCCTTGGGACAGGGTGGGAATTGTTAGTCATCTTTGAGCATATGGGTAAATCACAGAGTATCTTTTACCTTAGGAACTCAATTTTACATTATAACATTTTTCTTGAGAGGTGATGCAGACACTTTCTTCTTCATGGAACCAAACATTCCAACAACAGCACTAAATATGATGTATTTATAACTTACAATATGTCAAATGTTAGTGTGTATAAATACTAACTATTAAGTAAAACAACATTTGGAAGAGTTAGTTGAAATATAGAAAACAGTCAAATCATTTTGCTATACTGATAGGAGAAAGATACGGAGTTTTTTATATAAGGCAGAGCTTATCTCACTGAACTTACGTCCCTTATCTCACTTCTGATGTTATTTTTATATTGCTGCCTCCTAGAATCACAGGTTTTATATGTGTTTAACTATACAGAGGAGGCATTTGGTAATAAAGGACTTTTCAAACCTATGACCTCTTTGTTCTGGCTCTAGTAGCTGTAGGACAAATTGTTTTATAATGTATCAGTTATATGCCCAAGAGAAAAGAAATAAAAAAAGAAAACTCAAGAAACCTCTATTACTTAAAAATATGTGTACTGAATTTGAAAATAGAGCCTCAGCATCTTTTAGTTCACCAGTACTTTATTTCCAATTATAAGAGTTGTTTACACTACATATTCACTGGAAGTATCTAGGGGTGCATCCCCAAAGTATGGGTCAGAAGAAAATCAATCAGCTATATGGATGATGAGGTGGAAGTAGAAATTGCTGTGGTAAGTCCGTAAGAAGTTGTAGGAGCCTAGAGGTGTTCTCTGTGTATTATCCAGCCCTGGGATGAAAATTTCCCTATGTGCATTTTACAGCATTGATACTCAGATGCTTAGTATTGCATAGTTCGATATAGATGCCAGATACTTAGTATTTAAGATACTTCATACTCTGATGTACGATTCCTAGTCTTTTGAACCACATCTAAAATGACACCATTGTGCTGAAGATTATAATCCATTCTCTGTTAAAAGATCCATTAAAACTACATATGTTATTGTGAATCACTTACACTTATAAAGCTTCTACATCTGTGCATTGTTTGCCTTTTGCATTATAAAAAGATATTTATTTTTATATATATAAATAAAAA
>JANHGL010005354.1:4895-20844 GCA_024611195.1 Ceyx melanurus | reverse complement strand
AATCAATATGGTTTTGAATCCTTTAAATTCCTTGGCATTATTCCTGATTTCCACCTTTAGTAATATACTTCATATTATTAGTGTCTTATATTGGATAAATGCTCAATTCTATCTGCATCCTTCTGTATTATATATATTAATATATTGAGTGATATCCAGGAGTTGTCTTCTTGTCTGTGGCTGATAGAAATTCTGAATGCATTACAGTGTGACTGAATGCATCTGCTAACTCAAGCATTGCACAAATGTCACTTTGCTGGTTAGATCTCCCTTGGATGCCATTTTCAGCCCTTACAACACTTACACACCTTCTATGAGATAGGCAACCCCTCTCATGACCCTCATTTCTCCTTTTATGAGGAAGCAGAAAGGTAAGAATGCACTTGTAGGCATGATCACTTATGCCTAGGTTAGATGTTTAAGCTCTGTGATATATGTAATCTCAAGCAGCCCTAGGAGCTGGGATGTTGGGGCTGTTTCTAACACTGGTAATTTGGATATAACTGCAAGATAAGCAGACTTGATGGACCTCCAGAATATATTTTTTAGCTGCAGCTAATAGCAAAACAGTCAAAGTTTCAAAGGGTATAGCAACATTTCTGTAGAAAACATCTAAAGAGTCTTGCTAAATCAAACATTCCCATATAGCTCCAGAGACATTCATGTCCCAGGTCTGCAATGTTTGGTTACACTTTTATTGTTTGATATAGAATGTTAGATCTTCAATTAATATGCAATTCAGTGTTCACTGAGACAATGGCAGGATCTACTCAGCATTTTGGCAGCTTGTGAAACTCAGATAAACGTTAACCTTTGCCAAATACAAAGGATGATAAAAGCATAAGTTCTAGCTGAATTAAAATAAGCTGCCAATGACTTTATAGTCCTCATTGTTTTTCACTTTTTTATTATTTTTTTTTTTTCCCCCTTCTTTGCTGTGGTAACCTTCATCTGGCATTGCATGGCACCTGTAGAATACCCACTGCTGAATTAATAAATTGAGCTACAGGAGCAAGCAGGAAAATTCTATGTGCTCTTCCTTCAAGTTGAGAAGAGTCCCTTTAGTTGGGGTATTTTTTAGTTGTAATACATTGTCATTGGTGTTGTTGCAGCAGCAGCTTCATCCAATCCAGTAATCTGTAGTGTGGTCTAATCAATAGCTCAGGCAAGGTTTGGGTTCAATTCTCTCTTTATGAGGAGATTCAGTCCCAGGGGAGTGCTGCGAGAAGTGCTAGCCTGAATTACTCCCAGCCTTGTTTATGACACTACTTCACTCCACGAGACCAATCTGAAGAGCTATTGCATTGAGAAAGCCATGAGGCTGAAAAGATACAAATGGGGAGACTGATCATCCTGGAATAAACTTTGGCATGTTGATAGAGGTAGTGTGCTGCAAGAGATGTCAGCTGAAATTCCCATCAGGGGGGCTATAGAGTTGATCTTGGGTGAGCACACAGAGTACTCGCCTATAGTTGAACAGGGCCATAGTGTAGCATTGATACTTTGAAGATTGCCTGCTTTTGTTTGTTTTCATTTTGTTTTGTTTTTAGTAAGTTTGCAACTAGTTTCAGGACCACTAAGCCAGGTTTATGGCTTAAATAGATAGGCTCGTAACTGTTTTCAAAAGAAAAAAATACATCTGGACATAGTTCTGCATTTGTCTAATTCCTGATAAGTAATTTCACTAGAAATCATGTACCAGTTTAGAAATAGAGCTTATACTGAGTTATTTCATTTCAGGGATATGCAGACAAATGGAAGCACTTGTGAAAAAAATATTTTAATATTATTTGTACTCGTTGTATGTGTTTTAAGTAGCTATTGCATTCCTAGTGAATGCAATAACTCCTAAAGAAGTAGTCAAGAAGAGGGGTGAAGTTTACACAATGTGTCCATGATTCAGAAGAGATTTAAATCATAGAATCATCATAGAATCATAGATATTAGGGGTTGGAAGGGACCTAGAAGATCATCTAGGCCAACCCCCCTGCCTGAGCAGGATCACCTAGACCAAGTCTCTCAGGAACGGATCCAGGCGGGTCTTAAGTGTCTCCAGAGAAGAAGACTCCACAACCCCCCTGGGCAGCCTGTTCCACAGCTCCGTCACCCTCACTGAGAAAAAGTTCTTTCTTGTGTTGACCCTAAACCTCTTGAGCTCCAACTTGCACCCATTGCCTCTCATCCTGTCATTGGATGACATTGAGAAAAGTCTGTCTCCATCCTCTCTACAGTCACCCTTAACATATTTATAAACATTAATGAGGTCCCCCTCAGTTTCCTCTTCTCCAGGCTAAAGAGCCCCAGCTCTCTCAGCCTCTCCTCATAAGGGAGATGCTCCACTCCCCTAAAAATCACTGACCATTTAATTCTGATCACCTTTCCTTTGTTGATTTGCTGTTTTAATTTCCTACACCTCATTTTTTCCACTGATTTTAAATTGTCTTCAACTTTAAGAAAGACTAGATTGTCAGGTTTTTAAGTGAGTTTGCTGACCAGAAGAACCACTTAAGAGGCTCACAGTAAATCCAGTGGAACGGTGCATTTTGTTTAAGTGCTTGTCATTAAAGGTTGGAGTGCCCAGTAGACTTGAAAAAGGTTTGGAAGACTGATTCAAGCAGCAGCATTATTTTTCACATGAGTGCATCAACAGTGAGTGTAAAGGGTTATAAGAAAAAATTGCAAACACAGAAAACAACTGATTCATGTTCTCATCTTTTTTTAATTGACTTATTTTTTTTGTCTTTGTCACTTACACATAGCTTGTAAGGCATACCTTGGGTCCCACTTCTTGACAAATACAACAAGGAATTATTTTATAGCAGTGAATCTGCCTATATAATAATTATATCACTGAAGCAGGATAAAATCTATGAAGACTTGAACAACAAGAAAAATAATTCATGTAGAATAATCATGAAGATATTCCTGGTTGAGTGACACGAATGTAATTGACATCTGCTGAAACTCTTTTCCCTTTCTCTTGGGTCCAGTGACTGAAATTAGTCACTGAGCACTAACTTTTCACCTTCTTCCTTAAGTAATCATGAGAAAGCTGTAAGGTCTCTGGCATAAAGCTTTACTCACAGAACTAGCAAAAACCTATTCAGCAACAGACTTGCACAGCACAGCACAGCACATTACTCCTGGGGTGATTGGAAGAGTTTAAGCTGTTGCTTAAATGGTAGGGGTGCTAGTGGGACAGGGTCTACATGTCATCCAGGCAAGAATTTACACCTGGAGTATTGCATCCAGTTCTGGAGCCCTCAGCACAGGAAAGAAATGGAGCTGATGGAGCGGGGCCAGAGGAGGCAACAAAGATGATCAGAGGCTGAAACACCTCTGCTCTGGGGACAGGCTGAAGGAGCTGGGGTTGTTCAGCCTGGAGAAGAGAAGGCTGTGGGGAGACCTTAGAGCCACCTTGCAGTACCTGAAGGGGCTCCAGGAAGGCTGGAGAGGGGCTGTTTCCAAGGGCCTGTAGTGGAAGAACGAGGGGTAATGGATTTAAATGAGAGAAGAGTAAATTTAGACTGGTTATCAGGAAGAAGTTCTTTCCCTTGAAGGTGGTAGATAAGTGGAATAGGCTCCCCAGGGAGGTGGTTGGGGCCCCATCTGTGGAGATCTTGCAGGTGAGGTTGACCAAGGCTCTGATCAGCCTGGTCTAGTTGAGGGTGTCCCTGCTCCCTGCAGGGGGGATGGACTAGATGGCCTTTGGAGGCTCCTTTCAGCCCTAAACATTCTAAGATTCTATTAATTTCCTTCTTCCTGTCAGTACAGTCTCTATTTTTTTACATCTACCCAATGGTACTGCAAAGCCTGCCTTCTCCTTCAGGCTTGAGAGAGTGATAGATGTGAGCAGTGTGAGCAACCACAGTAGCAGCTAAGACAGAACCACATCAAAACTGACACCACAGCCAATGTTTTTTACACCAATGCCTTCAAGCTGTGCTTTCTCTCTCCCCAGTGGAGCTCCTCATAGCTGACTGCTGTTAATAAGTTGCTTTCCCCCTGCTCACTACTGGTTCTCCTCTACTTTGAACAGTGATAGTCTCTTCCTTTTCTCTCTTCTCCCCCCTTATTCTAAGTCCTTTGTTTCCTTTTTTTTCCCTGCTTACTTTTTTTTTTTTTCTCTAGTGCTCTATGCTGACTAAAGGGAACAAACTTTGCATAGCCATACTGTGAGTTAGGGTATGGTACATCTATCACCAGCTGTGCAAATACACTATCTTCCAATGCAGCATCTCTTATCTACCTTTCACTGATGGTGTATTATTGATGCTTCTAGTCTTAAGCCTCACCACAGGTACTAAATAAAAGGTATTCTGTTTAGTATGAAAGGCATTAAATATATTATTAGTACAGCATCTCTCTCAGTGGAGCCCTACAGATGATGGGAAACACCAAAGAATAGGTGGCTGTTGATATATTTGTGTGTATATATATATATATATATATATATATGTAGTGGTTATTATGGAAATAAATAGTTATTGCCTTGTATGTAGATACATAAACTGATGTTTCAGACTGAACCTTTACTTGATGACACATAAGCAGAACTTAAGGATAACATAGGTGGATTTGTAAACAAACAAACAAAAAGACTTCAACAGGTTCACAACCCTTCTACTGTTTGAAAATCAATACAGGATACACTTACCTCTGTTCTAGTTTTTAATATAATTATTTTTCACTATTTTTATCTGATTAAATGCCCTACTTTGCAGCATTTGTTGAATCCAGTGAGTCAGTCAGTAAAACAAATGAATCAGTGGGACAGACCCTCATTCAAAAAAATGGGCTACTTTTGCCGTGATGCCCTATCCTTTTTAGTTATCCAATGCAAATATATGACGCATTGTATGTCTGGCTAGCAGACACTTTGTGAAAACTAAAACAATTTTCAAATCCCAGTTTGTTTTCTGGTGCAGCCTAATTTTTTATTTATTAATATTCTATCATATCAGAAAATTAATTGTAGAATCTTCTATTATGATCTTCAGTTCTCAGATCTGTAATTCTGTCAGGCTAAACTTACTTTCAGGGCATTTAACTAAAATAGAAAAATAGAATGGTGATAAATCTGCAACAGAATGGATTATGAAGTGAGAAGGTACTTGTAAACCACATACTTCTACATTGTCATTAAAAAAATCCCTCATAACTTGATAACCTAATGATTCAGGATCACCCTGTCTGTCATTTTTTTTTTCTTCTTCATGAACAAGTACTATGACAACATACAGATGCTTTGGTATTCTGAGGACTAGAAAACATACCATAAAAGAACTCTCTTTTATCTCTGAGGCGTCTTATGAACTCTGAATTTTAATAATCACCATCACATCTTCAGTTTGATGAATACCAATGATATGCATTTCCCATTCCAAGATCCTTACTCAGCTTTACTTACAGGTCCAAATGAATTTTTTTACCTCCTTTTCTAGACCAAAAAAAGTCTTGGCTGTCAACTATGAAAGGAAAAAATGAAGGACAGGCATTGAGGGGACAGGTGTGAACACACAGAATCACAGAATGTTAGGAGTTGGAAGGGACCTAAAAAGATCATCTAGTCCAACCCCCCTGACACAGCAGGTTCACCTAGAACAAGTCACCCAGGAACTCATCCAGGCAGGTCTGGAATGTCTCCAGAGAAGGAGACTCCACAACCTCCCTGGGCAGCCTGTTCCACGCTCTGTCAGCCTCACTGGGAAAAGGTTTTTCCTTGTGTCTACCCTAAACCTCTTGTGCTCCAACTGACTCCCATTGCCTCGTCCTGTCATTGTGTCATGGTTAGAGTGAAAACCGAACAGGGTCTGTAGAGACACTATTGGAGTATGGAGACAGTATTGCATTCACAACTCTGCAGACCACAGCTATATTATCAATACATTTAATAAGACAGGCGTTCTATAAGTCAGTTTTTACAGTCAGACAAATCTTCTGGCAACAGATGCAGTACTGAAATTACATAAATACACACACATCGAGCTCCAAACTATAGACGAATGTGTGACTTTCAATTGCTGTTTATAAAGATTTTGTGTACGTTTAAATTCTGACACATACTGTTACTTTCAAAATTATATATATATTTTTTTTAAATGTGTAATTTCACCAGGAAGGTCAATTTTATAGGGTTCACAATCCTTGGGTTTAAAAAGATTAGAAATCTCCTAATTCCCCTGACAGCTCCAGGAAGAATTATCACTCTCTGCCTAACACCACAGATGGTTTTACCTCTTTATAAGCCTTCCACTGATTCAGCCAGAGTGCTGAACAATACTATTCAAGTAAGAAGATTAATTCAATAACAAAGAGGGAGAAAGATATTCTTTTAACATTTTTAACAGGAGACAGCTACAAAAAGTCCAAATATCTTAGAGGAAACTTTTTGTTTCTTGCAAAATATCTGAAAACATCAATACTTCCAAGTACTTGTACAAGTCAGCTAACCAGACATTTTAATGTTATCTATCCCTATAATATCTATGCTTTTGTTGTTTTGTTTTGATTGTTGTTTTGTTTGTTGTTTTTTGTTTTGTTTTGTTTTGTTTTGTTTTGGGGGGGGAGTGGTGGTAAAGGGGAGGGTAAAAAATAGTACCTCCTTACAAATATGAGGAGTGAGAAAGTTTGCTTGATATATTCTGAAAAAAAAAAGGCAAAATGATAAGTATTCCTTTAAGCGAATAAATGGCTTAGATGCAACCACCCAACACAATATATGTTACCAATTAACAGCAGAGTTTGAATGTGATAAAGAAAGTAATTGATTTTATTTTTAATTTGCAGCATTACTCTGGTGTACATGGTGTACATATTGTTTAGGAGACCATAAGGCTCATAAATTTACATATATATGGCATTACGCTATTCAGTCCATAGCACAATGGTAAAATATCAACTCAAACACCAAAATCAGTAGGCAGAGATTTACTACGAGAAGCAGAATAGCAGCATTTTTTATTTATTTTTTTTTTAAAGCTTGTTCAAAGCTAGCAGAAGAAGTCTATGTGATTTGATATCTGCAGCAGTAGTGAAGCTAGTGACAGGAAATGACCATGTGCTTGACAGTTTCTGTTGGCTGCATCAGGTTGTCTTCCTGTAGGATGCAGCTGTTCACGTATTCTTTAGTGAAAGCAGATGGAAAATTCATGTAGCTAATTGGTACTACTGACACAGGAGTCAAAGAAATGCTGTTACTTTTTTTTCTTTTTTTTTTCTTTTCTTTTTTTGTTTTTTTCCCCTCCAACTTCCTTTTCTTCATGCTGAGTATTAACATTCCAGATGGGGAACATTAAATTATGTAGAATTTCAAACAGAAAATGTCTAGAAGTTGATGAAAAATATCCATAAAATAAATAAAGGCTGCTGAAGTGAAGACACATGCTATCTATTTCTTCAATTAGCAATAAAGTCCTTGTATTCTTAAAGAACTGTGGGAGCTCTGACTGAAACATTCATTATTTTTGAAGCTGTGACCATTGGATAAAAGGAGAATGAATTTCCCAAACTGAGCTGTGGAAATATGCTGCTTTGTAGATGTAGAGGTGCTTGTAGTGAAGCTTTGTATAAATATGCTTAATCGAGTATTTGTAAAATTCTTTCTTGGTAGGACCCTAAGAGATTATTTTAATCTGCTGAGTTGAAAGTAAGACAGATCACTTGATTTCACTGTCAGAGAACATATTAATTTATTAAAAATTAAACTTCATAAGTATAATGTGTCTAGGGCTTATTTATAATGCCTTCCTCAGCTTATATATGTAGGACCAATTAAGATTATTTATAGAAATAAAATTATATGACTTATCTACATTTCCATATGATTTAAATACTCAAAAATACTAATGTATTTTGTTTTTTCACAGTGTTAAGAGTTTTGATTTCCTATAATTTCTACAAACAGAAACAGAAATTTGTGGAAATATTAAGACCCAATAAAGTCTGCTGACAACTGAATGGTGAAGATAACAAATTCCAGTGTAAACGCTTCTTTAGCTAAAAATACTGGCAAATACTAGACATAGTAAACTTCCTTTATTTATTTTTTAAATATAATTTTTCACTTAAAAATAAAATATTTCAGTCTATTAGTTGAACTGATGACTCAGTTTTCTAGGGTTCCTATGGCCTGTTCAGTCAAAATAAAGTTGAATGGAGACAAAAAAGGAGAAAAAAAATCCTCTTTTTTTTTTTTCTTGTATTTTCCCATTTACTAATGCTTAGAGAGAAAAATATTAAAAAACCCACTATTTTTTTTTTCAACAAAATGCCTGATAAAATTATTAGCTTTACTTACACGCTGTATATTTCATTTAATTACTTGGAATTGCTATTCAAAAAAACAAGGTACCTTAGAAACCATAGTTCATTTACAATGAGGGTCTGGATTGTTCCCCTGTGAAACTTGTAATGAAGCAATCTGATTTTTATTGTTTTGTGGTGGTTTTTTTTTAACCTTGGTGAAGGGGGATCTTAATCACCTCCCCCTGCTTTTGTCTACCAAATCTGTTGGAGGCCTTCCTGAAGGAGAGAAGTGAAATAACAAGATGGGTCAAGGCAATAGATAGGAACGGCAGCATTTTAACATTTTTTTTCCTAGAGCTTTCTTGGACTGCATCTCTTCCTTAGAAAGTATTGTACAGTTTGTTACATTGATATGTTCCTGGGAATAGAAGAGTAATTCCAGAGTTACACTTCTGAGGCGTGAGGGAATGAGTGTAATAAATGGTTGGGAGACCTGTAGTCAGATGTACATATTATTGGGGACCCATTCAGATCTTTGAGAGGGATTTAGTGACCATTTTCTGCACATGGGCAAGCTGTGTGGTGTGGAAGCCTTGGTGAAGGCAGGCGAAGAGAAACACAGAGGTGATTAGACCCCACCTGGAATACTGTGTCCAGTTTTGGGCACCCCAATTCAGAGAAGACAGAGATTTACTGGAGAGAGTCCAGTGCAGGGCACCAAGATGCTGAAGGAAGTGGAGCATCTCCCTGCTGAGGAGAGGCTGAGAGAGCTGGGGCTCTTGAGCCTGGAGAAGACAAGACTGAGGGGAGACCTCATCAATGTCTATCAAGATGTTAAAGGTGAGTGTAGGGAGGATGGAGCCAGGCTCTTCAAAATGTCACCCAATAACAGGATGAGAGGCAATGGGAGCAACTTGGAGCTCAAGAGGTCTAGGGGAAACACAAGAAAGAACTTTTTCTCAGTGAGGGTGACAGAGTGTGGAACAGGCTGCCCAGGGAGGTTGTGGAGACTCGTTCTCTGGAGACACGCCTGGATGAGTTCCCGGGTGACTTGTTCTAGGTGACCCTGCTGTGTCAGTGGGGTTGGACTAGATGATCTTTTTAGGTCCCTTCCAAACCCTAACATTCTCCAATTCTGTGGTTCTGTGAATGTAAATGGTGATGGCTTGGCACAGAGTTTACCTAAAGCTTTATGTTTCCTTTCAAAGTTTAATCAAACTAGTCTAAATGTCTTTGAATGAGAAACAGGCCTCTCAGTTTCTGGAACTGTAACTACACTGAAGATTTTTGTCTTTAGAAAAAGCAGAGTGCTTAAAAACAAATACAAGAAAAAAAAAAAAAAAAGATTAGACAAAGTGGGGTAGCCTGCAACAAAAACAGGCTTTTGTAGAAATGGAAAGAGTGACCCTGAGTTCAACAAAATCAAGCACACTCCCACCTCTCACAATGGGTGAACTTCTGCTGAAAGACAGCAATCATCAGCCATCAAACTAGGACTACTTTTAACAAAATATACATTCAGCGTCATTAAAAAGTCAAAGTCATAATGAAAGACAGTTCAAAGATACAAAATACCTGTGCTTACAAGCACAGTAGTAGGTCTGGTGGTCTTTTACATTTTTTTCTTCTTTTCTTTTCTTTTATCTTTCTTTTCTTTTTTCTTTTCTTTTCAACAATTGGCCATACTTACTCCAGGACCCCATCTGGAGTCTGTGCTCTCATAATGTGGATTTTATTGAGCCATTCAGTAGACAACAGATATGGACTATATATAGGATTCAGTGGGGTCTGCACACAAGGCAAGAAGTGCTGTGTGGCACTGTAGGAGTTTGAGGAAGACTATAAGATGATGTTTAATTCAGTATAATGCTGAAAACTAGAGCACATTTCAGACTTAGGCAACAGCTGAGTGACATTTGTGAGAACTGCAATTTGTATCTACACAGATAAAGCCTGTCTTAGATCCCTAAAGACTTTTCAGGATCCTGACTTACAGCCTGCAAGATAGGAAGCATTTAATAAATAAGGTTCTACATAGCAGAACCCTAACCCAACCAGGGGGGACTTAGGCAAATACACATAATTTTCTCAATTTCTCCAACCAACAGGATTGCATACCACATTTTATTTATGCCTTTTTTTAAAAATAAATAAATAAATAAATAGAGGAATAAAGCATTTTATATTGTTATCAGATCTGAATGAAAGACTACAAGGAACATCTGAAAAACTGAAGCTTTGGAATATCACATCCGTTTTCAGGACAGCAATGCCTTAATTGTTGGAGGCCATCTATGGATTAGGTATAAATGCATCTCGGTCTATTATAAAACTTAAAAAACTCATGTTTAAAACAAGTTATGCTTAGACACAATTCTGAGATGAGTTTTCATCCATTCCACTTCTAGCACAGAGGGAAGGTATTATAGAGTGGATTGTTATTGTAATAAGGATTTATTATGGGGATGTAGAAATAAATGTGCATTATTAAAATATTTGTTAATTATTCTTTCACACTACACACTGTGCATCAATATTATTTTTATGCTACACATATATTTTGAAAACTTAAAAGGGAGAAATTTAAATGTTCAGGAACACTGAACTCCAGAGATTTGTTTAAGCTGAAATTGAACTTTCAGAACCAGCTCTCTATGCCAGTCATTACCATTGAATAATATGAGGTGAATGTGCAAAGTCCATACCTCTCCACATGCATCAGTGATGTTTGGAGGTCTCATCTCACAATGACCAAAACTAACAATTTAGAAAGCATGAGTACTCTATGGCAAAGGGAACTTCTGAATCATTAAGCAATTAATAATTTCACTCAACTCACTGCATACACACTTTCAAAAACAACTTCAAGGTTAATTAAGGAGAATCTTCCAAGGACATTAGTTTGAAGTATATAGGTGAGAATGAAGTAGTTTCTGTTTCACCAGTCTTCATAAGATGCATGCACATGGTGTTACAGGGAGAAAAATATTTAATTACTGGCAGAATTCAGTAAACTGTGATCAATTGCCCTTCAGCTATATTTTTAGCACATTCTCTCTCACACTATGAACAGACATACAAGGCCCACCATATTTGATGGACTACTTGGGGCTTTCATTTGGAAAACATTATTAACATCACCCATCCCTTAATTAAAGGAGTTATCATTAGGAAAGATGCTGAAGATTCCTGTAGTTTTCTGTATTTAAGAATTCTTCAACATGTATTCTGGAGTTAGAGACAGAAACTATGTCTGCTAAGATGACTGTTCTTGAACCTTCCAAAACACATGTGGTGCTAATCAAGTGAGGTTTTATGGATTCTGGAGCAGCTTATTGCAGCAACATCATCAAGCTCTCATGCTCCCTTCCTGTAGTTCAATATTTACCTCTTATGCCGAAGGGCCCACATTTATTTTAAGGGGAAATAAATTTTTCTTTGTCATATGACATGCAGGGACACGTGAAGTAGAGATCTGGTGGATCTGTGTGATTTCAAAATCTCTTGCATGTACGTCTATACTTGATGACCAAAACGGTCCTTTCTAGGTTTTTTTGTTTCTATGCAAAACCCATGTGGGCATCTTCATTTATATGCTAAGATGGAAAATCCTATGAAGTCCTTCATGCTCACATAACTAGGTCTGCATCCACTGTTTGACATGCTCATTATCCAACTGTAATTATTCTGGGGCAAGACAGAGCTTCCTGAAAGTTTAAATGAAACTAGTATGGGTGAGATGCTCTTTTGTGTCTCACCTATCACTTGCATCTCTTAGTTTCAATCATACATCCAACCAAACTCAGTCTGAACTCCCAAATGGAACATTTCTACTAAGCTTCTGAAGATGATAAAGTTTCATGTTTATCTCCATCCCTATCTCTGGTCTAATTCTGAAGACCTTATTTGTTTTTTCTCATGTCAAAGCAGGCCTACCTAGACTATATGGAAAGATGAAACACACATATATCAAGTAACAGTGCCTGTTCTGTTGTTGTTTTTTTTAATATTTTCAGACACGTTTGTTATTTTTATTTTTATTTTATTTTTATTTTGATTTTGTTGTTTGTTGGGTTTTTTCCCATTTTGCATTTAAATTTTACAAAGGAAAGACAGAAGAATATACCAAGCAACATTAGCAGATACCAAGTCCCATAACAATTCATTTCAATTGTATTCAAATGACCAACTAAACTTGCAGATGTTTGTCTTAATACAAATCTTTAGTGACTTCTCATTTAATATTTTACTCCTCTACTGCAAGCTCATCTGCAAAGAGAAACCCCAGTCCAAGCTCTTGGACCTGCTTGCAAAGCCAAAGCTCCGCTTAGAAATTAAATTACTTTAATGAGAAAATCATATTCCATGTCATTGTTATCTTATTACTAACACAGAAACTCTGCATCTGGCATTTACAGAAAAAAAACCAAATAATCCAAATTTATTGTGTCTACTTTTAGAATTACAACCTCTATTTAAAACTAGAAAGTGATTTGTCATCAGAAACAATATGCCAATATCTAATCTGATGTGCTTTTTTAACAGTGACTGACATTTTTTCTTAAAAGCCTTTCAAATTGTTCATCCTTTTCATTCTGGAAAAACACAGCTGCTTTCCCACCTTTGAACATACTGGTATTTGACAGGCAGCACGAATACACATTTTTTGAAGAGGCTTTTACAATCTCTGTCCAAGGCAAAGGTAGATGTTAATTCCTCTGCTTGATTCTTCCTTATCTTACTTGGTTTTGCACCTTTTCCCAGAGGTGGCTTGCAGCTGCCCACTGTATGTACCTTCACTTCAGGGGCATTAAGACCACCTAAGGAGAACACATATACAGGCATGCCCCTAAGAACTGTCAGCATTACTGATATATTAGCATATGTTGATGACCCAGCTGTCTTTCTACTCATCCATATCAGGCTGTTGCTTGCTTGGCTACAAACTGACAATTTTCTTTCTAGTCCAAGCTTCACAAGAAATAACACTAAACACCAATCCTGCTGCTTTGAAAGACAGCCTCTCTTCTGAAGGCTATCATCATGTGCTGCCATCGGTGGTAGCAAAGCAGAGTAAAGAATAAGACAGTTAAGCTGTTTAGTTCAGCTGTTTGCAGGGTCCAGTTATATCTGTAGATCAAAAAATAGGCAGCTTTTTATACCTTAAAAAAAAAAAAAAAGACTTTTTTTATACCTTTCAAAGATATTAGAGTCCATGAACAGGGAGACAGACAGTTGCACTTGGGCATACTGCTCCTCTTGCATCTCTGTTTTCCTTGGCTCAAACTTGTCAGATTTTAATTGACAGTGAAGCTGAACCCCGAAAATGCTGTGTATTTGTTTTCGGGTGGTGAAGAAGGCACCTTCACTGAATTAGTGCTCAGTACAGCTGCTGTTTCATTTTGGGGTAATGCATTCCCTATTATACTTATTGTTCTGCATTTATTCTATTGCCTGTTACTGTAATACACGGCTCTCAGTATGCTAATGGAATTTCACAGGGCTGCCATCACCAGCTTGATTTGTAACAGGAAGCGAGGACAATAAAGACTTTGAGAAGATTAATGTGAGAAATGCATGCCTCTGTAGAGGGGCATCAATGCAAAATGAAAAACAACACTGTCTTCCATTGCTTGTTACTGCCATCTCATTTTCACCAGTATATAACTAGTGCATTTCTCTCCACAATGAACACCAACAAGAGGAAGACAGCCTTTATCAACAATGGACATAGTATAGGAGGGGAAGAGAGGACAGCATTCTTTTCAGTCATTTCATATTTGTCACCTGTCATCTTCACTGCCCTCAAGACCTCTGTGTTTAAAGAAGCATCTGATAACCTGGAACTTCCTATCAGAAAATTCACTATAGGTTAACAAAGGCTCTGGCAGTTTAGGAGTAGGTTTTGATAATCTGCTCATGCACATACTCTAGTAAAGCTATTTTGTTTGCTACCATAACTTAGATGATAAACAGTGTTTGGTAGCACAGAGTGCACAAGAATGCTATTGACTTAAAAACAGTCAGCCAGAGGCAAAGTAAGGTGGCATCAGGAAATGGCTTCTTAATTTTCACCGGACATACATTATCATTTCACACGCCAATCAGTCACTGCCTGTTTTCTGAGTCATGCAGTGTTCTTGCATTAATTTGGAAATTCAAAGAACTAAAAGAAGATAAGTATTTTTATTAATTTCTGTCTTATCTATTTTCATTTCAATTATGTTGTTATTTTAGGGAAGAAGTTATAGACAGGGATGGAGAAAAAAAAAAGAAAAAAAAGAAGAATGATTAACATGAGGTCATTTCTGTTGCTGAAGGCCAGATCTCTTTTTCAGGAACCTTTAGCACCTTACATCAGGTGCCATATGAAAACATGAAAACAGAATCAGCTGGTATGGCTGGCATGTACAGACAGTGCAGAATGTATATGGCCCACAGGCTGCCAGGAAAAGGTCGCATCATTATGCAGAGCCAACATTATCCTGGATCATTTACTCAACTGTTTAGGCAGTCCTGACTCTTTTTCTCTACCTTCCCCCATGGAGTCCCACAAGTTTGGGGTGGTGCAATAAACAGCTGTGGTGCAAACCAATCTAGCTGGACCAAAACCACTTTCATCCTTATACAACTATCCTCGTGCTCTGTTATCACCAGGTTATGTGCTATTCACTGCTTCCAAAGTTTTCCTTTACAATGCTATTTCTGGGTTAAGTCTCCTTCTATTTAGCTTGGAAATTTCTTAACTTATGTATTTTCTATGCCTTTTCTGTCCACATGCTCTGACTCTGGGAAGCTCAAGGAGTTGTACATTATTAGGAGGCAACAGTTGGATATGGTATGGATCCATATGTCCAGTAACTGTCAGAATTTATTGACCCAAGACACAGCTCACAAGCTAGCTCAAGTTTGTTAAAAGGAGGAATTGACAGTGATAAATACAACAGCATTTTTAAACAGTGCCTGTCCATAAATTAGCATGTAAATAAATAAAAAAGTAATGAGGAATGGTGAGAACATTTCTGCCTCTTGTCACAATAAAGCATGTAGGAAGCCTGCTGAGGGTCCATTTGCTATTTCTGGTAACAATGCAGTGTGTTGAGGTTTCACATTTCTCATGCCTCCTGGACAAGTATGCATGGTAGCAACACCTGTAATCTACCATAGTAGCTCTGCTATGGAAGTAGTAAGAAACAGGCTACTTTGTGATATATATCTTCCCTTAATCTGCTAGAGGGGTTCTAAATTGATTTAACTGTGATTTAGTTAAACTGGATTAAAGCCTACACTCCATTAAAATATAGTCAACTGATATACCTTAAAGGATTTTTTCTTTATGAGCAAGACTTTGCTTTAGAGATGGCTTTTTATAAAAGATTGATTTTGTCTTGATTTTTCATCCTCAGCCTCCTGCCATCTCGATTCAATGGAATGCACAAGCAAATATTTAATCCTGTGTCAGTTTTGCTGTTCTTCTCCATAGCACTGATACCTCCATAGTCTCTCCCTTGACTGAATGGGTGTGGAGTTATGCATGACAATTCACTGCCACAGACCTAGGAAACTTTTTTGATTTTATGATGACAAAGTTTGCTGACAAAACCAAGTTGCTGAGAGTAGTTATGATGGAGCTACCTGTGCACACCTGCAGAAGAACTTTATGGGACTTTGTACTTAGGGATTAAAATGACAGATGAAATTT
>JANHGL010005349.1:0-11244 GCA_024611195.1 Ceyx melanurus | reverse complement strand
CCCAGCAGGGCAGTGTCCAGGGGGGTTGGGATCTCTCCAGAGCAGGAGACTCCACAACCTCTCTGAGCAGCCTGGGCCAGGCTCTGGCACCCTCACAGGGAAGAAGTTTTTCTCCCTTGTTCAGATGGAACCTCCTGGGTTCCAGTTTGTGCCCATTGCTCCTCATCCTGTTGCTGAGAATCACTGAAAAGAGTGTGGCTCCATCCTCTGGGATGAGGAATGTTTTGCTGGGGATGACCACACCAGTGATGCTGAGCTGAGTTTGCAGGCAGGTTGGGAGAGCAGCAGAGGTGTGTGGACGAGCTGCCCTGTTCCCCAGGGCATGCATCACTCTGAACCTTGGCACTAGGGGTCTCATCCACAACCTCTGTCAGCCCTGCTCCTCTCCACGTGACCTGACTCATACAGCTCTGCATCTCAGGAGGTCTGTGCTCTGGTCTGAGACCAGCCCAACATCTGTGCCCAGCCCAGCTCCTGGGTCTCAGAGTTATCTCCTGGTGTGCTGGGCTGAGCCTGCCTAACTCGGTGCTTTGTGGAGCAGTTTGGAGCTCCCATCCATGGCTCAGTGGCCCTGACCCTGCAAGCTGCTGTCTCTGGCTGGAATGGCATGGAATGGCTCAGCCCAGATGTTGGGAGGTTTTGGGGTGAAGCAATGGAACATGTTTGCCCAGCTGTTCCCAGCACACCACAGTGCCAGGCAGCTCTTTCCAAGAACCATGAGCCTGCAGCTCCCCCTCCTCTGCTCCTGCACCTCCTCCCTGGAGAAACCTCTCTGGTCCAACCACGTTGTGCTGGGTTCTCTGCAGCTGGCACTGCTGGAGCAAACCCACATCCCATGGCCTTCCCAGCCTCCTGTGGGGTGCTGGCCCTGTGGGCAGGTTTCCCAGCACTCACAGCTTTAAAGGATGACACGAACACTCAACCTCATTTTGCAGCAAGGAAACCAAAATGACAGTGGGATTTTCCTCGAGCCACAGCAGGAGGTGAGTTCCCAGGCTTCTTCCCATGGGTCACCACAGAGATGTCCAGGCTTTCTCTGAGGTGGGGCTGTGGTGATGGACTCAGCCTTGGCTGTGTGGGGGTGTTACCAGCTCCTTTCTGGACACAACAGGCAGGGTCTGTTTGGGAGAGGAATAGAAAATCCAAGGCAATTCCATTTTAGGGCTATTTTCCCATGGAATAAAATGCAATGGTCTGGAAGCAGCCAGAGGCCTTTGGAGAAGCTTTGAGCTTGGCCCCTTTGCTGGAGCCCCCCTTGGTGATCACCCCAAAGCTCCCCCTAAATGCACGAGGACTCACAGATGCAAAAGTGCAACTCAGGACAAACCCACTCAGAAGTTTAATGTGGAAAATAAACCATTTTCAAGCCACTTTCTGATCAGAGATGAGGGATTTGGTTTCTCCATCTCTAGGAATAACTCCTCTGCTTTGCCCCCGTGCCCCCTGCTCTGGCTGCCACATGGGCCAGGGGCTTCAGAGCTGTGTGGAGCTTGGGTTTGGGGTGACAGCAGCAGCAGCCAGCTGGAGCACTGGCAAAACCCACCACGCTGCAAGGTGATGGGCTTGTCACCCTTTTCCTAGTGCCCCTTCCAGGATGCTTCCCATCCCTGACTGCTCCCAGTGCACCCCAACATCATCTGCAGCCGTGGAGGTTAAACCCCAGCTTGTGGAGGATGCTCCGGGAGAGCAGGAGGAAGGGCTGTGGAGGGAGCTGCGAGGGCAGAGAGGCTGTGCCGAGTGCCCGGGCTGCCATCCCCGCTCGTGTCGGCAGAGGGAGAGGCAGATTGGGCTGACCTGTGCCTGCCACCCACCTGCCAAAGCCCGGGAGCTAGGGAAACACCGCGGGAAAATCACCCGCCTGCAGATGCTGGATGCCCCGCGCTGGCCCCGGGCCCTGCCCGAGCTGTGCCAGGGCTCCGAGCAAAAGTCAGTGCGATTTGCCTTACTGAGGCTGTCATGGAATGTCTCTCCTTGGAAAGCTGAGAGCAGGGAGGTGGTACCAAGGCTGGCTGGGCTCGGGTCAGGGTGATGGTCCTCCCGTGGGCACCCCTCTGCCAAGGGATGCTTCGAGGCTGGCAGGAGGATGCTCCAGCATCACGGCTCCTGCAGACTGGGGGTCTGTGCCCAATACTGGGCAGGGGGGAAGGTGGCTACAGGTTTCCACCCTGCAGGAGGGCCATCCAGAGACCTCCACCCCATAGCCAGGCTCAGTCTTCTGAGTGGTGTCTCCTGGTCCCCTCCACAGCTTGCCTTCAAATCGGGTCATCCTCACCATCCTGCCCAGACACTGCCCCTTCCGTGGCCATGGGCAGCACATGGCCACGGCGGCCAGGGCCTGATGCTGTGGGGTGCTGAACACCCCCAGAAACATCTGCCCGTGCCAACTTCTGCCATCAGACACCACAGAGCTGGTGCCACTGCCTACCTCTTCCTATGGGGCAAAGAGCGAGTGCCTGGGGCTGGCAGCAGGCTGAGCAGTGGGGGCTGCCTGGGCACCGACCCCAGGTCTCTGCCCACCCCATGGCACCTGCTGGGGGGGCTGGCAGGGGTGGTTTGCCTGCTTGTTGTGCCAGCAGCGAGAGGGTGCTGGGGGCAGGGTCTGGACCCCTTGTCTTTGCCCCCTCTGGCTGCCCACAGCCCCAGGCAGGGCTGTTGTGCCCCCCACACAGAGGGACTGGTGCCCAGCCTGCTGGTGGGGACTAGGGCACCACGGTGACATTTGGCAGCTGCCACTGGTGCCCCACCCTGGGTGGGGATGAAGGTCACTGTGCAGAAAGTTCAGCTGCTTGCTGATGGAAAAAACCAGGGACATTCCCTATTCTCTGCACATGCAAATGAAGGCTGAGGCTGGGGACCCTGTGCAAAGACCCCTGGTGAGTACCCTCCCTTCTCCAAGCCCCAACATGGCTGGTACTCTCCATGCTGCTCCCACCATCATCACAACAGAGTGGCCCTAGTGTCCTCCAGCCTGGACATGCCCTGGTCACTGCACCACTGTATCCCCAGGGCAGCTCTCAGTGCCCCCAGCTTGTCCAAACATCTAGCTGGGCTGTGCCCATGCCCTGCCAGATGGATACCCCCTCCTGATATACCCACTCAATGGAGCCAGAAGAGCCTTGGCAGGTAGGGCCATGCCAAGACCCCAAGGACCAGGGGTGTCCCATGGAGCTGGTCACATCTTCTTTGCTGTAGCAAAGGAAGTTGGGGAGAAGAGTGTGCCAGAGTCCTCAGGGGTAGGAGCTCCTGGGAGAGAGCAGAGCACAGGAAGGGAATCTCCTAAGCCTTTGCCTTAGAAGTTCTATTTTTTTCAGGGCTGTGGTACTGCCTGGGATGCTTGGAGGATCATGGATGATGCAGGGAGGGAAAAAAACTCCTTACCAAGCTTGTTACCCTGCAGACTCCCTGTACCTTGGGATGCCCACATCCCAGCCACAAGGACACAACCACGGGTGGGTGAGATGGGGTCCATCGGTGTCAGAGCTGCTCTATCCCAACATGCACAGTTGCTGGCAGGCTATTTGTGAGTGCAGAAGTGCAAGTGGGATACCTGAGGCTGCTGGGACAGCCATCCCAGGCTCCCAGCCCTGCTGCCAGCAGGTCAGAGGTGTCAGCCAGGGCCATGGCAACTGGGCAGTGAGAGGGAGAGACTCTCCTCTCCTCAGTGCAGAAAACCCCAGGCTCACTGTGCAGTTTTCCCTGCTCTCCCTGTGTCTCAGTCCCGGGTGGTGAGCTGCTCAGCACTGAAACTCTGCCCCACAAGGGCTGGAGCTTCCCAACGCTGCAATACAGCAGGAGGCAGAAGCTTGCAAGATGTTCTCCCCTAAATTTAGGTCAGGAGCTCCAGCTTCACACCGAAGCCAGTGGCCTTGAGTCACCAGGTGACACAGCTGCATCCTGCTCCTATCTTCCAGGTGTGGCAGAAAGACAGTGAGGTGAGGCCAGCTGGCTCATGAGCACCAAGGAGATGGTGATGCAGCAGTAAGTGCAGCCCAGCACTCGTGACTACAGGTGGGAGTATCTTTCTGCTACTCACAGCTTTAGGCAATTGCTGGTAAGAGAGATTGATTGGCTGGCAGATTTCACAAGTCTGCCAGGATTTGGGCCATTGTCTCCTAGGAGAAGGTATCGAGCTCCGAGGTGACCTTTTGGGCTTGTCTGGAGCTTGTGCTTGAGGCAGACTCTTCACTTCTCTGTCCCTGTTCCTGACAGCATGGCCATGGGCCTGATCTACTGCCCATCATGTCCTGCCCATCAGGCTGGGAACTTCTCTGCTTGCTCCACCCAGGACAGAGTAAGCCCTGGACTCTTCATCCCTGTGAGCAGCACAGAACTGGGCTCCCCAAGGCCACAGCAACAGACCATGGGATCCTAGAGCACCCAGGCTGGGGATACACCAAATGCAGCAGTGGGATGCTACAAGCACATCCAGGAGGTGCTTAGGCTTCTACTGTTGCTGGAGAGAACTTACAGACCATGAGGTAGGTTCTTTTGAGGTGCAGCTACTGTAGCTCCAAGCCTGAACTCATGATGGAACCCACTCTTCTCTCTCCCCTTTTCCCCAGTCTCAAACACCTTTCTGACTTGTGTGCCAGAGTCCCGACAACTTGCTGTGCCAGGAGGAGGATCTAATTGTTGGGCAGATGTAGGTGGTGGTATCTGCAAAGCCATGAGTCAGTTTGCAGGAATGCAGCCTGGATGAGGTGGCAGGGACTGGATGGAAACCTCACCTGCAGCTGCAGGGATCCCTGAGTCTCTGGGTGATCTTCTTCCCTGCAGGGTGACATGATCACGAGTGCTCCTGTCCACACCCTCACCTTGCTGTGAACACAACCCCACCTCTGCTGGGGCAGTGGTAGCTTTTGTGCAACCCCTTTCCCTCCCAACCACGGTTCCCTGCACTGGGGATGACACAGCAGGGATGTTTTCCTGGGTGAGCCTGTCCAGCCAGAGCTGCAGTGGGTTTGCCAGGGTGAGGTGTTCAGCAGCATTACCCTTCCGAGGTGTTGCAGACAGGATAAGGAGAGCACCCCTAGCTCAAATGCTGCCTGCCAGGGAGGAACCACAGCAGAGGTGGCTGCACTGCCCTCAGGAGACCCCTCTCTTCATGGGTCTCCATGTGTCTGAGCACTGCACAGCACCAGCCATCACCTTCTGCAGCAACATTTCCAGCTGGCAGCCACTGTAGTGGCTCTTTGCAGCTCTTCAGAACTTCACAAGGGCCCTGCTTTTGTGAGATCCAACCTCACCCTCCCAGCAGCAGCCTGGCCAGCACATCTTTCAACTCCTCAGCCCCTAAAGCACCTTTGCTGGGTGAATGCATCTGAGCTCTAGGAACACACCCAACCAAGTCACCAGGCAGGGTTTCAGAGACTGACTGCACTGAGATACCCCAGCATCTCAGCCCCCATACAGCCTGGGGGTAGACAAGCCCTAGGAAAGCCCTCCAAGGCTTGTCTGTGGCTCGTGCTTCCAATCCAGCAGTAGCTGGCCCATGGGTCAGGCTCACCACATAGTGTTAATGTAATAAAATTCCCTGGGGAAGGGGGTTTTTGTTTTAAGCCACTCTGACTCAGTCTCTCACACAACCTCTCTCCCAGTTTCACTTGTTCCTGCATTCACCCCTACAAAGGGTTTCACAGATTCACAGATATTAGGGGTTGGAAGGGACCTAGAAGATCATCTTGTGTGAGGGATGCCAGCAGATGGGTCTTCACTGTATCTCATGGGCTGCAGCAAACTGGTGATGCCAGGTCTTTTATAGCCCTTAGGAATCAATCATTTTAATGACAGCATCTTTATCCTCTGATCTTTGCTCACTTCACCCTCCAACAGCCTCAGGCAGGACTGTTGCTTTACATCTGGGCTCCTTTGTTGTGGGTGTCTTTACAGGTGCCATCCCAGTGCTGGGAAAGGAGGAAGGTGTTAAGAGATGTGCTTCTATCTTGTTGCCACCCTCCTGCTATCAAAGCATAAAGTCTTCTTCTAGTGAGTCATCTACACCAAGGCTTTATCAAAGTGCAACCATCTGAGCTGATGCAAACACCATATTCCTCAGCATCTGCCTGATGTTGATTGTGCCCCTGGATACCAGTTCAGGCCATTCTTTTAATTTCCCCTTTAGGGTTTCTTCTGATGCTTTCACACCCAGCCATTCCCAGACATACTTTCTCCATCCCACTCAGCATTATCTGTTACATAACTCTACAAGCAGGACTACAAACTTAGTCCAAATTGTTGTTCTGGTGACCATAATGATGTTCTTGGACAGGAAAACCAGCACCATAAAACCTGCATCAATAGTTAGGTGCAAAAAAAAAGAAAGATATTTATAATGAAAAAAAAAAAATCCTTAAGAAAATAGGGAAATTAAAGAATTAAAAGTGTAAAATCTGGGACATCATGAAGGCATGATGTGGGAGGCACAGAGTAAATGTCCAGAGAGACTCTAGCAGTATTATAGCAAATGTTTTTAAAAAGCAAGTACAGGAGTCTGTTGGAAGTAAAGTGATATCTTTGACTAAGCCACAGCCATGTCCAAACAAGGCAAACAGCAAAGAGTGTCAACCTGGGCAAGTGAAATCTAAAACCATGCTAAGGCAAGCCAATCTTTTTTTTTTTTGTTGAGGAACACCTTGCTGAAGGCAGAACAACCTTTCAAATGCTGCTTCAAGTATGCAAAAGACAATTGCCTGCCAAAGGGGCTGGAGACAACAAAGGATGGAGTACAACAGGAGTGCTCACAGGAGATAAGCTGTAAAGAGAAGTGAGATGAATCCCTCACTCTGTTGGGTTTTTTTTTCCTGCTGAGGCACATCAGGGGCTTCCCAGGTCAGGCTCTTCCTGCACAAAGAAGTTAGATAAGGTCCCTCAAACGGGGATGCCAGCAGATAAAAATTTCTGACCGTGTTAGTTGACATGAATGGAGAGAGAAAAAAAATGCCAGGACTTTCAACCAGAGCAATGTCTTCACCCAGAGGAGTAGGGAACTCACTGGTGGTGCCCCTGCCTAGCAGGGGATCCACGGTGGGTGGTTATGGGGAAGAGTCAGAGTGATTTTTGGCACTGAAATGGTCTCATTCAGTGAGATTCAGGTCATCAGCTTGTCTCAGGGGGATGCTTTCAGGACGAGGGTATTAAAAGCTATAGAAAGACCTTATGGTGACAAATGAAGTCAATACTTGTCTGATAATGCCCAAACCCCCCCATGAGGGTATGGTGGAGTAGAAAAGGACCTTCCTGATTTCATGTGCTATACTGATGACCCTTGTGCCACAAAGGCAGGTTCAACAAGGGGGGGAGGAACACCAATGATGCTTCACACCCATTTCCCCTGATTTTATCCAGTGCCTCTGCCTACTCATGTCCCTTACGACCTGCCCCACGCTCTGCTGCACAGACTGAGCCACTCCCTCCCACTAGTCTCCTAGGGAATCAGAGACATTGTTTAAAGCTCCTCAGGGCTGCAGCCAGGAATCATTTTCCACCTGCACCGTTCTGTTTTCCCAGGCCCTTGGGGCTGGCTCTGAGATCACAGAGTAGAGCAGGGAAGACAAAGAAATGATGCTTCAGACTTGGCCTGGACTCTTGATGGCCATTCCCAGCAGAAGGTGATCTCCAGGGAAGAAGCAGGGACCTCCTCAGCATCCTAAAGTGTGACACCAGTTCCTGCCCCTGGGCTTGCCTCCATGCACTCATAGGGAGAGCCAAGGGCAAGCTCTGCTGTCCCCCCAGGAGCTGGACCCACAGGACACCCACAGCCCTGTGGACAGCCTGGCCCATGCACTGCCTGGTTTGAATTAGAACAGAACTAACTGGCCAGCATCTGAAAAGGACTCTGTCCATTCTGCCTTTGATTCTGATCCTGTGTGTTCCTGAATCCAGTTCCAAAACCCAGCTGCTGAATCCAGTTCCCATCTGCTGCTGAGTCCAGTTTGGAGTTTCCCTAGTGCCTGCTCCACAGCATTGCTGGTGACAGTGATGTAATTGCCATCAGGGGGCTGGGTTCAGTACTGGGTTTGTGTCTGTTTGTATATATTCCATCTCATTGTTATTATTTTCATGAAGGCTGTTGTATTTTTCTAATCACTGAGTTTCTCTTTCCCTCTTTCTCTTCCCCTTTGGGAAGGGGTTTAATAGAGAGCATCTGTCCTTTGTCTAGTGCCAGCCCAGCTGTGACCCTTGACAACAGGACAATCACAGGGTACTGAGGCAGCCCCAGTGATGCCATCTGGACAGGGTTGGGGTCATGCAAGGAATGGGGACAGAAGTTTTCCAGTCTCCAATGGGTTGGGCATCCCCACAGGGCACAGCCAGGAGCCAGGGCACCAGGTGT
This sequence comes from Ceyx melanurus, assembly GCA_024611195.1. Classification (NCBI taxonomy): domain Eukaryota; kingdom Metazoa; phylum Chordata; class Aves; order Coraciiformes; family Alcedinidae; genus Ceyx; species Ceyx melanurus. Next base: position 2,912 of record JANHGL010005349.1, on the reverse strand, counting down.
TGTCCCAGGCTGAGGTGCAGCAGCCAGCAAGAAACTACTCATGAAAATCAGTGTCTCCAGGAGGGACTGGAGTAGCCAATTGGAGACAATCACCAATATGACCTCAGGAGGGACCCAAGCAGACAACCAAAGCTGCCTGCTGTTGCTGCACCCGTGGGAGTGGCAGCTGTGTTCTGGTTGGTGCTGGGAGACACCTTGTTCTTCCCTGGAACCAATCAGGAGTGCAGGCTGATAGGGGATTACTCGGGAATCTCAGTTTCCTGTTCCTGAGAAAAAAAATTACATCACAATATCTGACACTTCAAGGACTTGACCCGTGACACACCCACATCCTGACGGGTGTCTGGAGAGCTTCTCCTCTGCCAAATGTGGGTCTCTGTGGCCTTGGACACAGGGAGATACAGAGACACCTCCCCACAGTTGCCTCCCTCCAGACATCTGAACGGTTCTGAACATGGAGATCAGAGGAAGGTTGAGGTTGGAGGCACCTCTGGAGATAATTTGGTGTAACAGGCCTGCTCAGAGCAGGGTCAGCTAGAGGAGGTTGCCCAGAACCATGCCCAGATGATGCTTCTACCAATTCTCTGGGTAACACCCTCCAGGGTTTTCTCCAGTTGTGGGTTTGGAGGGTTTTTCTCATGAAGAGCTATGAGCTACCTTGGAGCAGATGCTTCTGTCTGCTTCAGGAATGGGCAGTGGACCCCCGTGCACCCCCAGCTTGAGTTGCCCCATGTAGATATGAGGCAGTTTAGCACATGCTGCCTTCTCCCAGAAGTCGTGGCCTGCTGGGACATCTCAGTGTGGTCTCCAGATGGGAACAATGCTCAGTCCCCTACTATTGGAGCTTGGAGAGCCACGGGATGGGGCAGAGGTTCTCCTGAGCCTGAGGAGCACTCACCTGCAGTCAAGAGATGGTGGTGGTGCAGGTTTGACTGTTGACTCACTGCCTGAGCAAGGGCAGGTCCCTGTCCCACTCCCCCAGCTTTGAAACTACAGAAGTTCTCTCAGCTGTGGTTTCTGCAGCATGTTCCACAACAGTGAGCACGTGGAACTGGGACAGAGGAGAAAAGAAATTTATGGGGCTGGGAGGGATTTTCCCTTGAGGGACTCTGCTGTTTGCAGCCTCTGCTACAGGTTGCATGGGGGCTTTTTCAAGTGGGTTCTGTGGCCAACGTTCCATGGCTGTCCATGGAGCTGATCTGTCACCAGAGGCTGGACTGGAGATTGATGGGGATAGTGATGTCTCCAAGGAGATTATTCCTGGTTGCCACAGAAACTGTTGGGTTTTTTTTTTGTTTGTGCCCCCCTCTGTTCCTCACTGTAATTGAAATAAAACTTCATTTCAGCTCCTGGAGCTTCCTGAAGTGATGGGTGTATCCCAGGGGGTGGTACCAAGGTGCCACTGTCAGGGGAGGTTCATGACAGACACAGGGTGATGAGGAGTTGTCAGGGAAGAGTGGGCACCAAATGAGGGACATCTCTAAATGAGGACTGCAAGAAGAAGAGGCACAGATCTGTGTTCCAGAACTGAACCCCCAGCTCTGCCATGGCCATCTGCTTCTCAGCACAGGGAGTATGAGGGAAGCATGGTTCCCCATGGGAAAGAAGCCCACCCCATCCCACACCCTTCTCCACATACCCTCATTGGTGCAAGTCCCAGTGCCAGCCTGGGGGGCACGTGGCATCATCACCATTCCTGCACATCATGCAAGGGGAGAGTCACACCAGTGGGAAGCAGGAGCAGCAAAGGATCTGCTGCTTTGATACCAATCCATGGGCACATCCCCCCCATCCTGGGCATACTCTGACCCCAGGGACGGGAGCAAGAGCCAGAAACCTGCCAGGTGCTGACCCAGTAGGGAGGCTGCAGCAGAGCTGCCCACAGGCTGGCACTGGGAGAGGAAGGGGTGGCAGGCTGGGCTGGATGTGCATTTGGGGACTCATCCCTGAGAAGAAGCCAATGAACACCCTGCCCATGGGTGCACACGCCCTGCAGGCAGATATTCCTGGCATGGGGTGGGTGAAGACATTTCTCTTTCATGTGTGTGCCCTGCCCTCTCTGATGTTCCTGCTGCAAAGCTGGGCCGACGGAGCAGGTGGGGTAAATGTTCGGGCACCATCAGGGAGAAGCAAGCACCCAGCAGGAGTCCGAGAGGGCAGAGAGGGTGGGTAAACCCTCCCCAGGCAGCCAGAGCTGGTGTCAAGAGTGATGCCAAACTGTGGCCCCGTGATGCCAGAGGAGCCAGATCTCCAGCAGCAGCAGCAGCAGCATTGCCCAGCTGCCCACTTGCACCCCACCACTGCTCCTGCCAGCCTGAGGACACCAGTTTCTGCCTGCTGCCTGGAATGGGAGGTCCTGCTGCCTGTAAGGTGAACCTAGCTCAGTAACCAGGCAATAAATATCCCGGGGACAATGCAATGCCACAGGTCCCTTCCCAGCCGTTAGCGCTGGGAACTGACATGAATCACAGGGTGGAAAGCAGCCAGCAGAGAAGCCAGAGGGAGAAGAGCCCACGTGGTTTTCTCTGGAAGGCCCAGCCTTGCCCAGAGCCAAACTGGGTTAACTGGGAACTGCGTTTTGAGGTTAACTGCTGAAAACAGTTCGTTAGCACAGCATGACTAAGGGTTCTGACTGGCCAGGTGGGAGCAGAGTTAAGGAGATGGTGGCATTGCTCTGTCCCATATGCAGTGTGGTGGGGATCAACATGGACCTGTTGAAAGTACCCCTGGTCTCTTTTCTGGGGGTCCCCACATGTCAGGCACTCCTGCCCATGGCACAGCAGGAATTCCCAGTGGCAGTGGGATGCAGGAGCACTGCTGACCCTAGCTGTTGGGTGTTTCATAGATTCATAGATATTAGGGGTTGGAAGGGACCTAGAAGATCATCTAGTCCAACCTCCCTGCCTGAGCAG
>JANHGL010005348.1:0-34563 GCA_024611195.1 Ceyx melanurus | reverse complement strand
AGATATCAGGAAGAATTTCTTTCCAGAGAGGGTGGTTAGGCATTGGAATGGGCTGCCCAGGGAGGTGGTTGAGTCCCTATCCCTGGAGGTGTTTAAGAATCACATAGATGTGGTGCTGGGGGACATGGTTTAGGGACCCTGGCAGTGTAGGATTAATGGCTGGACTTGATGATCTTGAATGTCTCTTCCAGCCAAATCATTCTATGATTCTAAGTCTGTAAAGAAAACCCTGAAATATGCTATAGTGAAGAACAGTGTTCTCAATTCACAAATAACATCCTGTGATACAACACTAATTTTAAGCCATAGGATGTGACTAATAAGATAGTATATATTTTGTATTGTACACTGCTATATGTACTGAGCCATTCATAGCTATCTTATAAATTAAAAGTTCTAGGACTCAAAGGTCATTTCTAGAGCTTTTATGAAAGCATCATTGCTCTTCTTTGTGTGGGTGGTGGTGGAGGGGTGTCGTTTATTGTTTCTCATTACCTTATGATCATGCTGTGATGGAAGTACAAGCATTATTAAGGAAGAAAAAAAAACCAACAACAACAAATGATTCTCTCCTTTATTGTGCATTGTATGCATTCTGTGGTGCCCAAAGGTGCCAGTCAAGACTGAAAGCTAATTGTGCCTAGAGCTGTAAAAACATGAAATGAGATAGCATTACTGACAATAACCTCAACAAGAGATTATGTCTGGGTCTGCTTTGGGGCAGTTGGCAGAACTGAATTTAGAGGAGATTAAATGAGATGGATGTCAGAGACTGGTGTAATAAGACAGTGAACCACTTTCAGGTATAAGGCATATAAGGCAAAGGAATAAAGGATTAAAAAGTTTCAAGGTGAAAACTGATCAGGCTTTTCTGGGCTTTCACACTGAGGGATAAGGAATGGGAACCTGGCAATAAGACTATCATCAAGCAGGACTTACGTGAAAGAAACCAGTGAAGCCATTTGGAGGAAGAAGCATCAACATAAAGAAGTGACACATATTTCAAGAAGATTACAAAGGAATAATAGACAGGCCAAAATAGAACCTATTCTGGTTAGACAACAATTTTGCTTCTAACAAGCAAGCTCACTCCCAATCTGGCTTTTTATGCATGGCTACTATCCAGATATGCAGATGAGGCCTGTCTCTTCTACTCTGTTATAACTCAGTACCTAGTAATTGGCCACAGAATTTAGAGAGCAGTTGGTTAAAAACCTTAGTCTGGTTCTTTAGAATAGAGAATGTCATTGGCAGCAGCATCCTTACGTATCATTCTTGGCTGGTATCTTTAATTAACAAAGTGAAGTACCTTACAACATTAGGCCAGAACAAAATTAGTAAAGAAAATTTAACAGAAGGGAAGTCTGTTATCTAAGAGTCTTGAATAATGGAGGGACAATCACAGCAATTAAAATCCACTGAAACTTTACTGTCACAAGTAGACAGTTTACTACATTTATGAATACGGACGTGATTATTCACACCACATGGACAAAATTCTCTAGTAAAACTATAATTTACACTTATTATTCTTATAAGCTTTTAAATAAGTTGTGTATAAATTTGCACACCATTAGTTTTTATTGAAGTGGTTTAGATGAACACAATAATCAGAAGAGATTTTATTTTTTTTAAATAAAGTTATCTTCCTTTGTATTTTAATATTACTCAGTTCCATGAATGACAGACAAGTTTATCTTTCAATATGTCTGGATATGGAGCTAAAAATAGACAGCAAGGAAAGGAGTTTACATGAGATTTGACACTTCTAAGGAAGGATCAGTGTTGGACTATCTTGACCTTAAGCTTCATTATGAAACCTTATTCAACTCCTATCTGCCTTCTTGTAATACTATAAATTCCCAAGTTTTGCCCTGAGGCACTTGTTCTCTCAAGGATGTAAAACTGTATTTAAATGTTTAGACAGGAGGTCAAGCTTTGAAATAGATTCTTCCCTTGCCTATCCTTTTCTGAAGTATGCTTCCATTATAGATCTCACACACAGGAATGGTACAGAAGGACCCCAGATTCCTGCTTTCATCTTCCAACCCTACACAGTCTCTGCAGGGGAAGGCAGAACATAGCAGACCACCACTTCTGCTTTGTAGAGGCTGGCCTTGCTTGGATGTCATGGTATGGTTGGCTTTGGTCCAAAGACAAAATCTGTATAGGGGACTGCTGCATTACCAGGCATAGAAACATGGAGGGTGAACTCAAGTTCTATGCAACTATGCAAGCTACAAATGCATGAAATTAATTTAAGCCACCAGTGCTCAGCCAACAGAGAATTTGTCATAGGCATGCTTACTAGGAACATAAATCTATAAAGACATAGTCAAAGAACAGTATTAATTTAATGAAAAAGATAATGTTAAATTAAGCATTGGGTTATTTATTTTTAAATCAAAGAGAATAATTTTGAAAAATGTCTCAACTTACTCTGAAATTGCTTTTTAAGCATAAAGCCCTACAAACAACATTCTAGCAGTCTCTGCACCTCAGCTCCAGACAGAAAAAATATATACATTTTTCTGTACTGACTCATTTATATATAATTATGTCATTAAAAAAACCCCAAAGTTCTCAAAGAGTAGATCTTTCTTAAATTGGATGTTAATAAGAAACTGCTAGTGTAAAACAGCAGTGATGTATTGCATAGCATAGAATTACTCACAAAGGTGTGTGGAATGAGGTACACAGCACAGACACAAACCAGTAAGAAGAGTTGTAGCAGTAGTTCCTCTAGTTTCAGCTGAGCTGAGTCTACTTAATTTCAGTGATACCTTTGAGAAAAATGGAAATAATAGAAGCCTGGACTTTTCTGTTCATTTTCAACAAGGGGAAAGAGGTAGAAAACCCAAGAGACTGCTTATGATAAAGTTTAAAGCAAAAAAATTTTATGAGGGAGACTAAACTACCAGAGTTACTTGAGCACTTCCTCTCTCAATTTGTTAACCTGGTCAAACTCAAGCAATCGCTAGAGAACACACATTTCTCAAAGAAAATTGTGCTTCTCTTTATGCCTTGTATTCCTTAGAATTATCTCTGAGATACAGATAAAACACCGAAATTTGTTTATACCTTTACCATTAGCAATTGGAGTTACAAATCAATTTTGAATCACCTGGTTACCACCACTGAAAATCTGCACTTGTTGCTGTTAATTCACAGAAGAAAAGCATTTATTTTAGTAGTAATACTGCTGGTCTATTATCAGAGAGAAGAACAATCCTGTCCTCCAAACCCCTATTGTATAGATATTGGAGCTTAAAAGCAAGGGATCAATTGTAATGAAGTGCTACTATGCCCTCATATAAACTCCAAGTATAAACTTGGAAGTTATCATTTACCTGGCATATAAATCCACAGAGTTACAACAATCAAATGTCAGTAATGTGCTCTCTACTGTACCTGTATTAAAGATGGCCAACAGTTTAAAAGAAAGTAACACTTAGATATGCATATTTCATTAATGTTATAAAGGTGTTATTAATTATATAAAGGTTCAAAGTAGGTAGAGTCTACATGCTTAAACATGGGAAACACAGGGAAAAAAAATATCCTATCATTCGGCTCACTAAGATGCTATGAGAGCTTTACTGAAATAGTCTGACAATTTCCAAGTCCTTCTTCCAGTGAACGCAACTATTTTTACAGCTATTGCTGTCAAAAGCTGCTTGTACAGGTAATTTCCTTAAATGAATTTGTACTTTCTTTGGACACAATGTAAAAAAAAAAAAAAAAAAAAAAAAGATAATCCAGAAGGAGCTAGCAGCAGTATGGAACAACAAACCAAAATAAAAACAAAACAAACCCACAAACATCTGAAGCCTCCAAGAAGGAACAGAATCTAGATTACATTATAAAATATTTACTAAAGGAACCATAAAAGTATCATCAGCTGACTTTTACTCAGGTTTAATGCTGTATGATATTAGTATTCAAAGAAAGGAGATAGGTGGATAAATCTTGCTTATTGGAATAGTCCTACTTAGATCAGTCAGTGTTCTTTTTAGTAAGATGAGTAGCTTTTGTTCTAACTGTATTGACATTTTTAAAGGAATGGTATGTGAAATTATGCTACACTGAATTATTCCAATGAAATACAAAAGGTTTTCCCATAGTGCTTCCACAGATCATTTACCCTCCACATTCTACCACTTACCTTTCCCCTCTATCCCCTACACTTCTCAGTTACTTTATGTTACACTGTTCAGTGTTTCATTCATAATTGGCCTATTCTGTATTGTCTGCTCTCTGCTAATGTTAGTTTTGAGTCTTGGGTGATACTGAATGGTCAAAAAGAAGTCAGGGATACTTTTAAACACCTGGAATCTCCTGTCTTAAATATATACAATTACGAAGTTATTTTGAGAAGATCAGTCATCTAGGACATCCAACTCCAATGCCAGGAGTAGACCACATACTTCAGAAGCAGCAAAACTAAGAAGTTGTTCAGACATGGAAATTCAGACATTTGGAAGGTACAAGTCAACTCCAAACAGTACTCAGAATCGAATGACTCCAAAATACCCCCTCCTTTTTTTTTTCTATCTTGACCAAGATACACAGTAAGAAGAGACTTGAAAAGAAATTTCAGAAAAGACAATACTTGTGTATATCCAGTTGATGCCAACAGGAACATTCTGCTAAGCAGACCTGCTATATGCTCTGAAATGCTTCTGTGCCAGGAGGAATCCTGGGTTAGATGCAAAACCTCATACACACAAGTGTAGCACAGGAATTACTGCTTAGGAATTTCCAAGTCAAAGAGGGGGAATGTCCTGATTTATATGAAATGCATTCATTGTAGAAGAGATCTTTATATTACTGCAAGCAGGTTGAGCTTCAGTTAAAGGCATACAATCCTGCTGTCTGCTCCCCCTCCCTGCCAAGCATGCCTACTCCCCTACATGGTAGCTGTTCAAATCTGTCTTACAATAAGGAAGAATAAAGAAAACCAGCACAGCTAGTTTCATAGTATTAACATTATCAGTGATTACAGAGTCATCCATCTTACAAGCATTGACTATCTGCAAATAACCTGCAATTTGTCTGTGAGTTGCATGAATACACTTGCTTTTATTTATACCCCTAATATCAGAGTTTACATTTTACTGGACTCATCAGTTTAACTTCATTCTAACTGCTTCAGTCACCAGGTACCAATGGCCTCTTTTCTAGGAGGTCTACCAACCTCCTAGATCCTTGAGGCATGAATAAAAGTCACCATGAACATAAATTAAATAAGTAATTGGCAGTAGAACATCCAGACTTTAATTGCTAGCCACTTCATTCTGTCCTTTCAAGGGAAACTTGCACTGCTTTTGCAAGGAGAAGTCAGTGGTAGTCTGCAGCTATCAATCACCCTCTGCTTACTTCCACATTGCATCAAATTTCTACCAATTTTTTTGCAATACTGGAAGGCAACACTTCTAAATTTTTCATGGAGCAGGAATCCTAAATCTGTCTATCAAAGTAGCTACAAGTCCCTTTCAGAAACATTTGACCCTCTAATAATATGTTCTGTTCTCAGGCTCCTACAAATTTTCTCTGTATGTACCACTGGCATAGCAAGCCTTGCCTGAAACTTCATAACTTTTCCAACATACTGAAATCTGTGAATTTTTTCTGTCTTCTGTGGAGAGGGCAGTGTAAGCACAAGTTCATCCAGTTTTTTCATAGTCCACAAATGACGTAAGGTTTTGGATTATTTCAGCCCATTTATATCCTGTGAGAATACAGTGAGCATATGATGCAACAGAAAAACATTATGGCAGGTATCATTGGCAACAAATGCCATCCTTAAGGAAAGTTAGTTTTCTTTTGGCTATTCAAGTGATTTTTTTTTTTCCTCTTGACTTAATGGACTTAAGCATAGTTGTTTTGTACTGCTTTATATTTGCACAGTAACATGCTCTGAAAATGTAATGTCCAGTTGTTCTATCATTGCTCTCCTACTGTTTCCCTTAAAGGGATTCCTCAAAATAATAAACTGTTATGTGAAAATTTTTTACTAGAACTGATGATAAAGAAAAAAGCAGATATGTTGTAAGGATAAATTCTTTCACTCAGCACAAACCAGCACTTAATCATGGACAATTGCTTACTAGACAGTGCAGCTGTTTTCCCTTTTCAGTCTTTTCACTATATATGAAAACTAAATGACAAGTGAAAGGCAGGGTGGAAAAGTATATCATGCTTTCTTACAGGTGCTATTAAAGCAGAAGGTCCTTCTAAAAGCAAGAATAGTATTTCCTTAGATTATATGATCCTGCCTGGCAGGGGGGGTTGAACTTGAAGATCTCCAAGGTCCCTTTCAACCCCTACTACTCTGTAATACTGTGATTTCCAGTTGCTTAAAGAATTAGCAGTTTTGGAAGGTATTTTAGTGCATTACAGAATTGATGCTTATATTCACAGACAACTAAAATTCATAAACTTAATTGTTCACAGAACCCAACACTTATACAAGGCTGTGATCAGAATATAACCCTATAACACATAAAAAAAAGTACTAAATATTCATAAAACACTTTTTTTCAAACATATCAAGAGTTATTCAATATTGCAAGCAGTAATTTAATATAATGAAAATATTCCAATTCATAAGCTGAGCAAAAAAAGCAAATTTCATTAACATTGCTATTCATTTTATATTTTGTATCATGAAGACTTTAGCCTTTATTTTAAAAAATACAAACGGTGGTTTTTCACTGTAAGGAAATAAACCAGCCATATTCAATAGAAACTTGCACAGAGTTCCAAGACTGAATTCCCTAAGACTCAGTGACTTCACTTACGCAGCTATAAATTGAATCCAAAGCAGCACAGAACAGACCTTCCTTTTCCCTTTAGTATTCCTGTTGAATCGTAGTTGGTATGCCCGGTACATTTGTCACCGGTACAGTAAGAATCTAAAGACAAGCAAAAGCTATAAAAATCAAGTTAATAACTTTTTTCTTATGACAGCTCCATCAGATTCAGAATCCATTTCGCTTACATTTTAGTGATGATTAAACTTTTTATTCTATTGAATTGCTCATGTAATCTGTCAAGAATTTTGTGAACACCAACAACCTATCATGGCAAAGGTGAAGTAATTAAAGGCCTTGTTTTGACAGAATTGTTACAATCCTGGTACCCAGCACCAAAAGTGCGAAAAGCAATTTACTTGCAAACTAGAAGCTAAATACCTTTACACAGACTAGAAAACACACCACTACTTTATTGGGCGGTGTAATTTAGTGTATTTCTATGATGGCAACACACAATACAATTAATTTCTTTCCAAACAGCAGGAGAAGAACAAACAAGAATAGTCCTTTCCTGTCTGGACTAAAATGTTGCCATTCAGAGTAAATAGACACTATTACACATTTAGTGATTTATTCATCAGCATTACACAGTGAGGGCAGATTGCATTAATACAGACAAAACAAGCAAGACTGCCAGCATTACTATTCTACTGAAGAAATATGTAAGAAAAAAAAAAAAGCTTAAATTTTATTTAAACAGTCTAGTTTTTGGGAAAGAGATGAGTATATTGCTATACAACAAAGTCTTGAGAATTCTAATATGAAGTGAGCATAAGAACTCCCTGCAGACTCTTGCATGTTATTAAAGTAACACATAATAAATATTTGGGGTTTCTTTTCTATATGAGGAATTCTTGTAACTCCTAGACAGTGAACTCAGGCACAAATTCTAATTTCTGAGTTCATATTGTTTTATCTGTCCCATAGTAATATTCTTCATTTTATTTACACTTAAAGGAATTACCTCCGTTCAGCTATGAGAAGTGAATTGAAGAGTATAAGATCTTACATAATTCAAGTTACTGTCCAAAATTGTAGACTGGACAGCAAAGGATTATCTGAAACTTGTTAAGTTTATTTCCACTTGACATACATTTCAGCAGATACAATAAAACATAATAAGGAACAAGGCTGAGGAATCACATCCAGATACAATTTAATGAAAGATTAAGAGGCTATGAATGAACATACAGTGTTTATTAAGGACTTGGGATAATAAATGGAGTTATTCACAAACAAAAACAGTCAAAAGTGAGTTGAGATTGAAACTGCATTTCAGTGGAGCTCTTCTGTATAATGCTGATGAATACATCAATATATTCAATTTTGATTACAGTGGGAACAGAAATCTATAAACTATGTTAAGAGTGGGCTCAGCACCTTGTAACTTTGCACCTGTCATTTTCTGGCATATCCTGATTACTGAATAGACTGTAGTTAATAAGTTCACTCCCAGACAGATTCGATTTTGCCTTGTTTGAATAAGATGAAAAATCCAGTTGCAAAATGAAACCTGGTGATGCAGTAATTGCCTGATACAACTATTGTCCACGGATTTAGTCTGGCTGCATGACCCAGGGGCTGCATGTTTCATGCAGTTTCATCTTCTATGTACTTCTGGGATCAATGTTTTTACCAGGAGAGCAACTATATTTCTCACACCAAGTTCCTGAAGATGGTACTACACTTCCATTACATATTCCCCTCTCTGACATTCTTGGTGCGTGGCTAGCAAGGGAGACATATTAAATCAATACTCTTAAAAATAGCAAAAACATTGCAATTTACAAAGGATATCAATAAGAAAGAAGGAGAAGCTCCTAGGTAAATGTTCACATTTGCAAACAGCCCAATATTTGCTTCTAAGAGACAGGCATACTTTAACTATTAATATATGCTAAATATAAATACGTATCCTAGCTAAATATAAACATATATCCTAGCCTGGCTCATACTGAAACAACATTTAAAAAGTTTGATCTGTTTTCAATTATTTATATGTGGTTTTGTGTACTAGGCTATTTAAAAACTATAGTCTCATTACTCCAGTAGCTCAAGAAGTAGCTGACATTATTCTCTGACCATATCTTGTGCACTTAGCCCACGGAAGACAGATACGCTGTGCAGTGCAGCTAAACTAAATGGATGTCAAAACACACTGTTTTCTCCTCTGTAAAGCACTTCTGCCTCTAGTGCCCCTTGAGTTTCCAGGGCATGATGATGAGGGAGAGGCACCAGAGTTAAATGATCCGGCAAAGTCCTTTCTGTCTAAGGTTCTGGATGCTTAAACTGGCAGTCTGTAGATTAAGGACTTTGAGAAGGTCACAAGAGTGAGTTGGACATCTAGATACTGTTTCTCAGCAACTCTGCTAAATCACATTAACAGTATTGTGTCCATGAGAAGGATAAAATTAATAAGTCCCAAGAGCTTAATAAATGAGTTCTAGAAGGATATGCTGGTATAATGTAGGCCCAGATCCTCCCGTCAGCTTTCTTTTTGCTCAAACTTTATTCAGTCAAACTCCCAGGGAGCGAACTCCCAAGCAGAAACTCATCTGTCTGTCACATTGCACTTGACAATCCTTGACTTAACCACTTTCACGGGCTCCTGTTGGAAAGCTAATACTGCTCCTCAGAGCAAAAACGGGGATTGTCAACAAAAGAACCAGAGAGACCTAAAAATTATAATGTACCTGACAGTTTAGTGAACTTTCATTCTCTGAAGTGGAGAATTTGTGAAAGGATAAAACAGAAAGGAGAAAATCTAAGTTGTAAGAATTCTAGTACTAGTACAAATACAGAGTTTGCTGTAAATATAACCTGGATTAGGAGAAATTGTCCTCTTAGGCCAGTACAGCACCTGATAATACAAGGAAAATTTACTATTGCTCCTAGATGAAGTAATGGTTTTATTTTTTTTCCAGATGTTAATAAAAAAAAAAAATCCAACACCTTTGGTTCACTTCCTCAGAAAAGTGATAACTTTTCTTATTTCCCACTCCTGCTCCCCCCACCTTTGTTTCTCCTTATAAACAATTCATGAAAACAATTTCTTAGTACTTAGTACTACATCTGCAGCCATCACAACAGGGAGATGTTCTGGTGAACAGGGACTGAACAAAGTAGAAATATCTAGTTATGACATCTTGCAAACAGTGTATTTCACTTCCCATCACAGTGCTGTACTTCTTTATTTTCATGTAATAAAATTATTTAATTGTACTTGTTAGCAGGATGTTGTGCCGTATTATTATGATACATTGTAGATTTTTTGCATTTTAAAGCCAGCAAATAGAATTATTGATAGCAATGCTGATCTTACTTTAGTCTAGTGAGGTCTGACACTCTATTATGCCTCTCTATGGTTTCATTATCAGTAATAAATTGCTGGGACTGTGTAAATAGCACTTGTCTATAGAATTTGAGGCCCTTGGTAAATATGAAGGATTTGAGCTATGCAGTTTCATGGTAGTCATTTTTTTAGTGTGGTAAACTAAAACTAAACTGGGACCTGTGCACATCCAAAATGGCAGTGACAAGGGACATAACCTTCCTTTCCAAAAGGAGGCCAGAAATTATTTTCTTCTAATACTCCTCAGCTAGAGTAGAAGCAGACAGCAGCTCTAACCTCCTTCCTTTGTGGGTTTCACAACAGCAGACTGCAAAATGACAATTGATTTTCTAGACAGAGGAGTCATAAAACTTTTGAAGTCCAGATAGATTTAATCTTCTGCGTTTCTTGGAAGATCAGTTAGCATACTTAAAGCTGTTTGATTATTCAGACACAATCTAACTTTGGCAAATCCTTGGTTCTCTTTCTACTCTTTTTTTTCTTTATCTCTGTTTCTTTAATTACAACATGTCTGCTGCATATCCTTCACCCACAGCAATTAAAATAAGTCTTTAACTGCTTTTGTTATCTCTTTCTTCAAGATCTCTTAAATTCTTGCATTCTGTTGAGGTCAGACTAATGACACTATAGTTGTTCAAATCACTATTTCACAGTACCACACAAGGTTATACATGATATGGATTAGAAGCAGAACTAAAAATAAATGTGAGAAAATACAGTGTGTAGAGCTGAAAGGGGAATAGCTGGCTGCAATTCAAGACCTTAATTGCCAGATTTGTAAAGTGATAGAAAACTACTAGGTAGGACATGCTGTTCTAAAAGGACAGTACTTGGTTTTGTCTCTACAGCTGCCACTTTTGCATTTCTTGGTAATTTTTGATTATTTAAGTCCTTCTCTTCCTCACTCATTTCAGATCAATGTTAGTTTTCTATCACTGGTACTTTCACAGTAAAGATACAGTAGAGCTGGAAACATTAGTACAATTCACTGATGAGATTTCACCTAGGACACTGTTTTACAAATATACTCATTCTAGTTTACACAAGGGCCTGCTTAGATTGTGAGCCTGTTTAGGAGCAGCACCTCAAAAAAAACAATCCTATTAACAACAAAAGGACACCGAGGGGTAATACTTTTACTTATTTAAACATATTTCTATCAACACAAATGTAAATAGCTACAGAACTTTCATAATAAAGTTCAACACTAAATTTCTTCATTTTTAGTGTATTCAGATTATGACAGTCTTCTAGAAGAGAGGGGTATGGGAAACTCTGAGAACTTATTGCTTTTAATGGTATGGTAGTCAGCAGGGTAGGAGTAAACTCAAGGGTGGATTTAACATCACAATCTTCTGGTCTTCGAGGAAAACTGGTAATGTTGACAGAATGAGCAGATCACCCACTTTCTTGGGTTAAAAAACATGGTACCAGTATGAAACCCAAAGGAGGGAGAAAAGGAACTTAATCAAATCCTTTACACGTATGTAGCAGCTTTTCAGATCCACATTAAACAAGAAGATGTTGGTAACTCAAGCATGTTTTCCTAGTGTAAAAAAAAAACAAAAAAAAACACAAACGTGAAAGCATTCTTCAAGGTCTTCCATCTCTGTTCTTCTCCCTTGTCCCTGAGGGCAGTTTCCCAGGGGGTCCTATTGACTAATTCCTTAAAGAGCTGGAAGTCTGCATTCCTAAAACTCAGGGTCCTGTCTTTACTCTTTGCCTGACCCATATCCTTTAGGACTGTGAACTCCACCAGCACGCAATCATTAGAGCCCAAGCTGCCTCCAATCTTGATGTCACCAATTAGTTCACTTGCATTGGCAAGACTAATTCATTGGATCTTTCCTCTCCATAAAAACTTAATATGAATTATTTTTTCTCCAGCTGACATGCACATACTGATACAAGTGATTAAGACACTGGAGAGGGACAGTTTTGAGTCATACTGAACAAAAGCATGAATTAGAAAGAGCATGTTGTTAGTAGAGTATAAACTGTACAGCAAAAAAACCCTGACATCTCAAAACAATCTGGCATAAAGCTGGCACAATCTGTCATGAGCTCTGTCCTGTAATTTTTTAGCTTTTTATGTAGGAGATTACTATAAATGTATTTCTGTGGTAAATGTACCACAGTGATATGAACATGGTATATGGTACCATGAACCACAGAAAATAGGTCTTGGCAAATAGTCAACCTGTAATAACAAATAGCATTTGATTTTATTTTATTTTCAGAATCCTGCTCATACAATGCAATTTACAACCTTGCCTTGGTGATCGTCTGCCCCATATAGCAACACAAATACTTGTGTAAGTCTGGTAAAGTGTAACAAGATGCACTGAAATAGAAATAAAATGCATAATATTTTCCTCAAAAGGCTTGGACATTGAAGTTCCAGACTCAAGTATAATTATAAATGAAGTGATTAAGAAAATGATTATAACAAGTATAAATATTATTTGCCACCTCGTACCACTGCTTGTTATGATTCAAGCCTGAATGTGAATTTGGGACAAAATATTCAAATATGCACGAGGATGAGCACATGTTTAAATGCTGTTCACAATGGGGATAAATTCAGCATTCGTTTCAGTGCTGTTCACAATAAGAGTCCAATAGTAAGTTATCAGGTACAAATCAGTATAAAAGCAGCAGTGCTAATGAAGGAACATCAGCTTTTACACAAGCAAAACAGCAAAATCTTAACTCTGCACATTTTTCAAGGACGTTTCCAAAGATAAGACTTGTAGTGTAGATAACGATCATACACATCATGCATGTTGTCAGATTTGTTTTCCCAACAAAACAAGGTGAAAACTAATTTAAAAATATTAACTTCTTCAGTTAAGGCTCTCACGGTAAAGTTCAATTATTTTGGTAAAATGAGATTTCATGTCATACATATTTAAAGGTGTCATGCAAGAATGCATTTTCTTAGACAATTCAACATTCTTACTGGAATTGTAGTAAATTCACAAATAATTGAGCCTTAGGATAATATTAACTTTATAACATCAATTCTTCACTCTCAATAAACACACAGGTTTCTTTGTTGATTGATTGAACACATTTGTTTTTCAGGATATCCTTGTCTAGGAATTATACACCCATTGATGCTGCAGTCTGTAATTCAGAGAATACCCCATATGTACAGAAATAAAGTTGTCTTGTTGATTATAGCATCATACACGTTTAATAGGAAAACTCTTTTTAATTTAGCTTTTGTGTACAAATACAAGTAACAATTTCAGATATACTAAGTACATACTTAGAAAAAAGCTTTGTGTGTGGAAGAAAAATTGCATTTTCTAATTACAGAAATGTACATAATTTAAGAGGTAACTGACCAACAAATGTTGTGTGTTAGTCTGTTTAACCCAATTGCATACATCATCTATAAAGCTGGAATATAGCTAAAATCATCATGTGCAGAGCAATATACATAGAACTTAAGAACAGTTTCAATGCTTGCCTATAATCTTCCCTTACAGATGTCATAAGAAAACAGAAGGAGGACTCCAAAATCTTCAACAAAGCCTAAGTGTGAAGTTTCATGTTAGATTTTGGGCATAAAAAGGTTCTGAAGGAAGCTCAGAGCTCTCCCCAGAAAGATTCAACTGCATAATCAGGTCCTTAGGGAACACAGAATCACAGAATGCCTAAGGCTGGAAAGGACCTCCAGAAGTCATCCAGTCCAACCTCCCTACACATGTAGGGACATCTCCACCTAGGTCAGGTTGCTGAGAGTCTCATTAAACCTGACCTTTGACTCCAGAGATGGGCCCTCCCTGGGCAGCCCATTCCAGTGATCCATCACCTTCACATTAAATAACTTTTTTTTCTAATATCCAACCTAAATCTATCCTTTCCCAGCTTAAACCCACTACTCCTTGTCCTATCATTATAAACCCCTGCCTTCCTGTAGGCTCCCTTCAGGTACTGGAAGGTCAAAATAAGGTCCCCCCAGAGCCTTCTCTTCTTCAGGCTGAACAACCCCAAAGCTCTCAACCTGTCACATTTCCCTTTTTCCAGTTACTAGGGACTTCATCTGACTGACATAATTTGTCAAATATTATGGAGAGTGGCATACCAACTGCATCAGCCAATTCCTTCAGCTCTCTGGGATGCATGCCATCAGGTCCCATGGACTTGTTTATGTTCAGGTTCCTCAGGTGGTTGTGAACACTGTCCTTGCTTACAGTGTTTCCCATCAAAATCTAGGAGGAACACACCAGCTATCCATCCTTCAGCACCACACCAATTTGCCACAGTGCTAAGGCTGCCATCTTTCCAGTGAGAAAGAAACAATTGTTAAAGTTCAGACTGGTTAGAATTGACATCACAATTTGCCCAGTAATATAACAGCCAGCACCTGCCTGCCTCAACAATGCCTAGTAGTTTATTCATCAAAACCAGAAGAAATTTACCCAGAAAACTTCCATCTTCTGGTCTGGGCCACAGCAGGGTATTTTGAAACTACTGCCTTCAACTCCACTTCTGTGATAAGCAAAAAAAATACAACAGGCACATTATAATAGTGTGTATATATATATATATATATATATAATATATATAGAATACAACAGATCATATTTAACAGATGCCTTTTTGAAATACTATAAGATCCATATGATCATTAGGATAGTACTGAAACCTTCTATATTTGGAAGAATGCAAGAATCAAATGTTTGTATTAGACCTCTCCTGTAAATGCTGTTATCAATCTCACTTGGGCTCTCTCAAGGAATATCAATTTGCAGTAAATGGAAAAAGCTCCAAGAGAGATAAAAGCAGAGATGTAACAAAAAAAAACAAAACCAACCAAACCCAACAACAACAACAACAAAGCCAAATTCAAGTCCAATTTGAATGTGACTGACTTAGATAGCTGACATTGGAGATCAATGTCTGTACCCCTAGGTATTTTTTCCATCTCCTTTCTCACAGAAAGCTTTGAAAAGCTTTGGTTTTATCCCACTGTGGTGCAGAATCACTTCTGAAACCTTGGGAAAACATGCCAGACGTGCAAAACAATTCTTATACACAACTTCATAATATGCTAGATTGCATGCTGCCTTTGCATGCACTGCAGCTCTGACTTCATATGTTTTCCTATGCTTGGTAGCTGTGTGTGTCTGAGTCCTGAGCCCAAGCACCCCTTCCCTGTCAGTGAACCCAGCCCTCCTCAGGGCACTTGAAGTGATGTTACTTCTACACAACAGGAAAGCTTTTGAAGACGCTTGTGGTGCTGCTTCAACTTTGTGCCTTTCCAAGACTATTATGAGTAAATAAATTCTCAGTAATTTCTCTACACTTCTATCCAGCTCCACAGCTCTACTATGTTTTGATTGGGCCCTCAAAATGTATGACAGCTGTACCTAGAAGGTGTCCCATAGAGCAAAAGCCGCTTATTGCTATTTAATCAGTGCTGTGATTGTTCTAACTTCCCTCATATATAACTTTTATCTGAACTGTTATGTATAAACCTGTACTGTACGATAAAGAACAACTTCCCCAGGAATGAAACACTGACAAAGCAAGAATAATTTAAGGAGACATAATTGGCTGGGGTGGTGGGGACAGGGGGAATCAGTCAAGTCTCATGGGAGAAACCAATGAGGGAAATTATGCAGGTATGTAAGAAACAGTATGTTCTTGCAGTATGGGGTTAATCTGATGAAGAATCACCACTTTGTACTTGGTATGGCAGCATATGCTAAATTGATTATAAATCCTTATTTAGCTGAAACACACAAATCCCACCCACACGTTACCATCATTTGCTAATATATATCCCTCCGAGGAAAATGCATTTTGTGCAAGTCTTTACTTAGATCTGAATACCAATTCAAACAAGAGATAAAGTTTCCCTTTGGAAAAAACTCTAGTAACATTTAAAATCTAATTGCTTTTGCAAACTGACAACCAATTATCCAAAAGCAAAATGCACATTAGGCATTTAAATAATGAAATGTCAGTCAGTATAATAGAAGTGCCACTTCTTGCTTTCAGAAGTTGTTTTAGTATTAAAATTAATCTGCATACACATAGGCACATGTATTTTGTGATTATGTTTATTCATATAAAATAAAGCTTCACTAAATTCCATTATTTCTACCTACAGACTGTGCTTCTTCTACCACTGCTATTTGTAGAGGTACAAACATCACCATTACTACAAGCTGTCTCAGGCCCACATTTAAGTGCTCTCTGCAGTATCTCGCTGCCTGCCAAGGGAATTTTCTATCCACTGCTGATCTCTAGAACATGCTTATTTTACTGTGTTATGAATCTGTAAGTCAAACATCATTACACAGAATTGAACTATATTAACATTAGGATTGTCTGAAAAAAATGGTCCACCATGAAGCTGCAAAAATTACTTATATGAAGGATATGCTCTGTTTCCCTAACTAATCACAAACTGATTGTGTACAAGGCAAGATTAAAGGATAAAAGAATATATTTTTTTACTTAAAAAACCCCCCACATTTAACAGTAGAGAAAAGTGCACAGTTAAGACTCTGGTTCAGCAGTGTCTTCTCCAGACACATCATTCCTAGTTCTTCACATCAGATTCTTCAACAGCTTGTCTCAGCTCTGAGGTTAACTCATGTCTGCAACCCCCATCACGAGGGCCTGAGGAGGCTGCCTTAGAGAGAGAAGCATCTTCCAGTTACATGCCCCTTGCTACAGCTCCTAAACATAGCCAGGAGGTCACTAAGAGCAGCAGCTCAAGGCTTTCTCCTCCACATCCCTTCAGGGCAGACAGGCTGGGCGGCTTCTTACCCTTTTATTTCTCTCTATAGCTTCACTCCCTGTGGCAGTGTATGGCTGTGTCACAGAGCAATGCACAAGACTTAATTTCTTCCACTTTAAGTGATAAAAAAAGCTATGAAACATGTCAGTGCAATAGTGACACTGAGAATGCATTCCTCCGATGGGTGCAATGTGTAGCCTGGTACAATTGCCTGGTTTAGAGAGCCCTAAATATGGCACACATGCATAAGAATAAATATATATACCTGAATATATATAGGCAGTACGTGTGAATCAAGAGCATACATGTAGATAGATGCATATTAGAACAACGAAAATTATTTCTAAAACGTGTACGTGTGTACATACATTCACCTGCACATGCATTCTCTGCAAGGGTGCAAGTACACGTACATTAGGACTGAATAAATCCCACAAGACAGCAGGTGCATTCTTACAGATAGAGCCATGATTTCTGTGGAGAATTACACTGGACTTGACACCTAACTGTGCTGAACATAAAACTAGAGCATTGGACAATGATTCAGTGTGAACAAAAGAAAGACTTAACTCATAAATATTTATGTAGAGCTGTTCAACACCAGCAAAAATGATAAGGAAGTGTCACTGGTACTTATGCTGTAACACCATATTTTGACAAAACAATTTGGAAGCATGAAATAAAATACACAGTGTTTTAACAGATTCAGAAATGCAGCCCTATTCCCAACACATCCATCATTTTACCTGTAAAAGCCATTCTGTTTAAGCAATGGCCCTACTTAGGTGTAGCACTATAAATGAGCATGAAAATATCTCTTTTGTAAGGTTGGTCTAATAAAGTAACAGAAGTTATTGTAACTGAGGTTGCCAAATTTCCTCAAAATAATCACTGCTTTGTCTAAAATGTTCTATTTCCTGTCCGTATTCAAGAATGGTTTCTGTTTAATAAATTCATCATTATCTGTTCTATAGCTTGCGACTTTCCCTCATTTTTGTTGAGATGAGAAAATACTACTTTCTACAATATAAGAAAAGAAGCAGAGATTTTCTGAGCAACATTTTAACCTAAACTGAAAATTTTTAAATTTCTAATTTGTCACCATGATAGTTCTTAAAGAGAAGCAGGCATAGCATTATGGGGAAAAAAAAAGGCATTGATGTGACTAAATTATGAGATTGTGTGAAATGGCATGCAGATTTTATTAAATTTAACAGGTGGCCAACATACCACACACATTTATAACTTTACATTATACTGCCTAAGACACTCTAGTCACACGTTACATGAAAACCAGGATCAGAAATAGATGGCTTAACTGATTTCATTCATCTTTTAATTTATGTATTGTAATGAAAAATTAATAACTGAAGAATTAAGAACTGCTCCATGTCCATATATATTCAAATTATTGAACTTCTTGATTTGGTATATACAGTTCTAACTGAATAAGGTCCAAATGAGACCCTGGCCCGATTCATAATTGGCAAGAATAATAAACAAATTGCCCTGAAGTTGTGAAAATTGATACCAAGGGTTCACTCATGTGCTATCCTGCAGATACAGGCACCATCAGTAAGATTTCACTGAGGTGCTCTCCCTCCCCAAGAGCCTGTGTTTAATTCCAAGGCAAACCAGTTGGCACAGCAAGTGTCCCAATCACATCTCGTGGTGTAGCTACCAGTAGGTGCACTTCTTAGGACCAGAGCTATAAAACACACAATACTTAAATTTCATAGGTCATAGGTGTGAAAATATAAAAAAACAAGATTTCTACAATAAGGCAAATCCAAATTTTGTTCAACTTCAATATTTGCCAAATTGTTTTGGTGCTTAAACATACACCCTTCCTCTTTAGATGGTCAACAGCAATTGAGCATATAAAGCGCATTGTTATGTTTTTGTTTCATCATTTTCAGAAAAAGATTTGTATAACAAAATATAATGCTAATAAATATTAATTATAAAGGCTTTAAAACTATTTTGATGAGCATTTTTGCTGTGATATGCAGCAAGGCAAACATCTGTTACAGATAAGAAAAAGGAGGTAGAAGCATCACCACCTAGCTTGCAAGGCAGGGATTTAAATAGCTGATTTTTGAACTACTTATCAAGCTCTTTTTTGTATTAGAACTTGAAAATTATCAGGAATGGATGGATAAACATCCCCTCTCTGCTGCTTCTGTAAAGAAGAGACAGAGCTAGCTCACATTTTAAATATATATAGAACTAGTCATTACGAAGACCCTATGCGTTGATGCTAGGTTGATATCACTGTGAATATTGGAGTCATTTGGAGGGCAAAGGAAAGAGCAAGGAACACAGTCTTATATTATTTGCATGTAAAAATGGGGAGATGGAGAAGACACGAAGCAGATATTCTCACTGCACTATTTCACCTTCCCCCTCATATTCCCAACATTCAGAATACATAATAGTGTTATTTTGGAGGTGAGCTGTGACTAGTACCTAGCAGGCCTTTTCAGTAAAAGATTTTAAATTTTTAGTAATCCTAAGCAGAGCAATAATAAAAAAACATTTTGTGATGACAGTGATTAATTTCTTGGCATTTCCTCCATCACAATAAGAAAGTGGGAAATAGACCCAAATATAATTTCCTTCTGTAGTATTTTATTGCTATTATTGTTGTATAGTATTTTATTGCTATTATATGAACACTGTATTTAGATACTTGTGCTTAGAGAAAACCTCCTCATTTCTGGTAATTTCCCTTTTTATAACTCTTGAATTCCAGCTAATTTCTGCCTCATTACTTTAATATAATTCCTCACTGATGAGAATCTTAGGAGAAGGGACATGCTTTACAACATCATGAAGAGAATGTAAAAATAATATGAAAGCAATTGAGTCCAGCAGAAAAAAGACAGGCATTAAAGTCTCAGCCCTGATTTGTTTACTTTAAAATAATTTTACTCCTGATGCCACTGATGGACTAAAGGAAACAAAAAAGCAAAGCCAGAAAAAAAAATAAATAAGGAGGATCATATTCTGAGATTGAGCTTTATTTGTATATAACCATCAGCTCCTCCCACAGATAAAAGGCCAAGGCCTAGGATATATGTTAAAACTAACCTGATAAAAGAGACTGAAAAGATTTGCCACATATAACCATAGTACTAGTTTCAGACTAGAGAAAACATTAAATGGCATCACCACCCCAAAGTAAACCCAAGGTAGAAAAATTAACATCTCTGCATCCTAACAACCAAGAAAGAACCTTTTTTGAACATCACAAACCTTTCTCATTCTCAATATGCAATTAATCCTCTTATGCTATTTATATACCTAACACCATACCAGATCAAGTATCCTTGGCACAAAAAGTTACTTAAAAAGAGTCAATGAACACTGAACTGTCCATTTCACAAAAAACCGGGTGCCTCGTATGTTTTTAGCTCGTGAGGAGCAGATGTCAGATCCATCTTTCAGTAGATTAACATGCACCTAGATCTTCTCTCCAGGTTCAGTAGCTGCTCACAGCAAGTCCACTTTCAACACAGTTGGGGGGTTGAACTTGCCTCTTATCCAGCAGTAGTCTTGTAAAATTATCTCAGTCACTACTACCTAAACTTTTATCTCTGCCTTTTAACTAACAGATTTTATGAAGACTTCACAGTAATTCCTAAAAGTGATTTTGCATTTTATCTCACAACACATGAAAAATTCATGGTCTCTATCTTCTCCGTTAGTTGAGGAATACTAAGGATCTTGTAGTTTCTTAGGACATGAACAGGAAGTACTGTCACAGGAAAACACTCATAGATCATGGAAAATAGGAGGGACTAGGAAGGCAAGTGCTCACCAGTTTCACCTTAGCTTTCATGATGGCCATTCTCATGGCAATGAAGCACTAAGTGCTCAATGCTAGAAAACACTAGCAAAGAGCAGAAGACAAGCAGCATCTTAGTGCTTAGCATCTACTTACCTAAAATACTGGTAAAAAAACACCCTGGCAGATTACTTTCACTACCACAGAAGGAAATACAATTATAGCAAGTGACCCTGCCTGTTCAAAAATTCTGCTCACATGCAGTGAACCTGTGGGTTTTCTGGTCCTGCTAGCAAATGTCATCCTTAGAAGTCTGTAAGTAAGAACTTGCTAATTCCCTAGTGAGCACCCTCCTAAGATAACCATCACAAAGAAACCTCTCCAGGTCTCACAATAAAGTATAATTGCTGAACTTCCTCTAATAGTGCTCATTCCCCAGGGCTCTGTGAGCTGCATGCCCCCATAGTTCAACTGCTGATCTCAAGAGCAATAAAATGAGAAGAAAGAAAAACCATAAAGATACATAATCTGCTCTAGTTCACTACCACAAACTGTAACACTACACACATTAGAAGTGGCCAGCAGCTGATACCTATAGCCTATGGAAAAAGAGTCCTTAATCTGCAAATCTTTCTAAAGCATTTTCAGCATAGACACTGACTCATGTATACAGGGAATAGAAGAAGTGGGTCTTCCTCTTGGAAATGCTGCTGCTAAAATAAAAATACTGAACTTTTCTGATATAGGCCATCTTGCTTCTCATATGAAACACAGTCATAAAACTAAATGCTGCCACAGGACCAGGCAGCATGCCAAGTATATTCTGCTGATCTGAAATGTATCCAAAATACCTAAACCTCTCGAGTCTAAATTCTGGCTGAAAATTCCATGACAATAAGCTTTCCAGCACTGGCACTCTGGGATCTGGAAATTCATCTTTTATCTTGGTCTTGTTAATTCCTTGATTTATACTCATTTTTCTGTGGAGTCCAACATAAATCATATTCTACTCAATTACACTGTAAACTAGAGAATGTTTGTCCACTCAGGTGCATGGTGTTCAGCACAGTGAAATTAAAAGGGTTACAAAAATGCAGCACAGAGGAAAAAAAATTTTGAGGACTTCTTTTACTTCTCAATGTTTCTAGGAACATAGAACATATCATTGTTTATATTTGATGAGGAAAATACTACCAGTTACATGACTATCGGTGATAACTCATCACAAAGTAGAAATACATCAGATTAAGAACTGAAAGAAAAAACACGTCTGCAGAAAGAAATTCCATCTATGAACCTGTTCTGACACTGGTATGACAGGGAACAGGATTTTCTTAACAACACAAGGACATAGCTAATCTTTCACACTGAAATAATTTTTCATTAGTAGAAATGAGAAAACTTTAACATTACTGTAGTAAAGCAAACTCATTCTGATGTATAAGTAATTGTGTATTCATACATTAAAAGTCTTGGTCCAGTTTCCCAGTACCTGCCATTTAGAATTTGCTCCTAGTTTTCTTGCCCAGCAGAGAAGTCATTGCCATGACTGAGACTGAATGTGTTGACAGGTTTATAAAAGACACTGAGGAATAGTCCCAGGTTCATTTAGGAGTTCAGTTCTTTCATCAGAAGGATAGTATCAGTTTCCTGTCCTTATCTAGCCTTTTCCCATTATTATTTCAATTTGGAGATCAATTCCAACAGCAGATAGCTCAAGAGTACAGACATTCACAGACATAGCAGCCAAAGACCTGACAGTTCACAGGAGAATCAACCTTTTTACTGAAAAAGTATGTGTGAGACAATCATGTCATGGAAAAAACCACATAGATACCATATGAATATATATGAGAATTGACATTCTTGTCCATACAGTTTCCATTCAAAGCTAGCATGTCTATCAACATCTTTTTAGCTGTACCACTTAGAGATATTTCATCCTTTTAGAAGACAAGAAAGATACTTCAGGACACTGTGATAGTTTTCCTATTTTCAGTTTTCCTCCAGATCAGCATATTTTTACAGGCAAGGAGAAGAAAAGATGTTCATTTTGAAAACTTACCAGCACAGCAGGTACTTCACAAGTGCAGATTTAACTATTGGATCTCCCTGTAGGCCCTTCATATTTTCTGGACTGTCATATTCAGATAAGGCATCCCTAGAGAATAAGACAGCAATTGTAAGAGAATCAAAATCCTATATCACCACTGAAATACAAAGTTATGTAATACTCTGTTTTTTGGTTGTTTTGTTTTTGTTTTGTTGTTGTTTTTTTTTAAATTGAAATACTTCCCAGGTCAGCTAAGGCAATGAAAAATACACTGGAGTCCCACGTGTTCTCTCAAATGACAAATTCTTAGATTTTTACACAGAAGTCTTCTCCAAACAAATAAGTAATAGACGAACCTTAATCTAAAATACTGGATCAAATTCTTTGCTAAGTGTATGTACATGCAGTCCTCTGAATGCTGCAGAGTCAGGGAATGGGAATCCTAAACACCTTCAGGTGACATCAGGTGGTACTCCCTTAGAGTGCTGCTACACAGCTAAAAGAAACTCTCCCCACCTCTCTAGAAATCTCAGGGTTTGTTTTTTTTAAAACCCACTAACAAACTTCAGTCATTTCAGAAAATCATCTTAGAATAATTGCCACACCAACACTATTTAGTATGCTCCTTTCCCTTTCTTTCCCCCCAACTGACATATATACCAAGTAATTGCACTCAATTGAAGATATTCTTTCCAATGCCCTTGCTTTGTTTCCTTTTTCATTTCACTACAATTACTGTGATTTTTCTTTTACTAGTCAACTTGCTCTTTTCAAACAATTTTGCATGCATTTTATGCCTCAAAAGGGACAATACCAAATTTCATTGCTCTTTCAAAATTATCACCTCTGTCATTGCTCTTTACATCATAAATGAGCCAACCACAAAGCTATTTTCATACCAGTCTTTTAACTGTTCTAAACAGAACTTGGGCAGGTGCCTTTTAAAGCAGAGGATCCTTGTAGTCTGCCCTGTTGTGCATGCTAGATTTGTTCTGAAGAAGAAAGAAAATTCCTTTTTTTTGTCCCTTTACTGCATGTGAGCATTTAGCTGAATCATTTATTAACTACAAAAAATAACTTCATTGGCTACAGTGTTGTAAAACAGCTTAACTCAAGATAGGTACATAAGATGAGAAGAATACATTCTCCATAAGAATATGTCCCATCTCTGCTACACTGAATTATTTCAGTTTTAACAATTTTGAGGCAAGTACTACCTCTTGATGCATTCTATGGATGGTGTTAAGAGCTAGGATACATAGATAACACCACGATGTAAATAATAAAAACACATTAAGTCAAACTTGATAGATATAAGGACAGGATCTGTCCTTTATCAGATCATAACTGTTGGTATCTTCCTAGCCCCAAACATTCTAACAACACAAATCCTTTTCAGACACCATTAAATAACACATTATTGACTTCACTCTATACCAAAGACAACAAAAATGTGCTACAGCCTCAGCTAAAGCAGCTATAACAGCTCCCATTTCTAGGCTTCAGAGGTCACCTCTCCAATTACTGTTAAGTAAAACAGAAGAGCAACTGTTGCCCCAACTGAAATACACACAGAGGCAAATAGAAATGCTAACAAACCTTTTCTTTATAGTTTCTTTTGGAGAACATCACATTTGTTTCTGCTCCTTTCTGCAAACAGGTCACCATCAGAAATATATTGGAAAAGTACAGAGCTGGAAGAAATCCATTCCTCCATATACCTCCACATTCTCAGCATGTAACACTGTTCAGTTTTCCTTAAGTAGATGATATCCAGCTTGATACTTAACAGGAAAACTATTCAAATTTGCCTTAACAGCATCAGTCTTGACCCATACTAACCACAGCTAAACATACCTCTGGAATAAACTGGCTCTCCTAAACTTTGCTTCTAAATATAAAAGGCTGATGAGCTACACTTCACCCAGAGTGCTGCTGCCAGGAGCTGCCTTGCAGGGATTCATGCTTACCTGTTTGATTCTCTGCTGAAATGAAAGGGAAGGTTGTTAGCAGAGGCTACAACTAGACAGATGGCAGCATTAGAATCACCTGGGAGCTCTGGCAGTTAGTAGCTCCCCACCCAAGAACTCATACTCCTCAGGTGTTTTTCATTTGCTTTGTTGTAAACCTATTTTTTTTTCACTGCTCTGGAAGAGGAGATAATTCTTGAATCATTTTTAGATGAGAAACAGCTACCAGTCCCACATTATAGAAAACCAAATGCTATTGTCTATGTGTGGAATGTGTCTTTGATTGTATCATAATTCTGAACACACAAAAAAAGCCCTAAACATAAGGAGGGCAGCTGGGGCACTGTCCCAAGTTCAGGCTTGGATCAGTGTGAATGTTTCCTCAGGGAAACCACTGAAGTATGGCAATTGGTGACACCTAGTCTACTAAAGCAAAGGTGATCTTTTCCTCCACCCCAGGAAAATATGATCCAGAAAATCAGCTATTTCATCTCTTTGTCCCGGGATGGTCCTTGTTTGGAGTAAATCCAGTAATGACTATATAGCCAGTCAGAAGCAAGAGACTATGAAAAAAAAAATAAAAAAATACCAATAAAGAAATATTTTTTTTTACTTTTTTTTTTTCATATAAGCACCTCTGTACTGGCAACTTAATTGAGCTGTGTCTTCTTTTGCACAGAGACATACTAACATCATGTACACTTGAGGTTAGAGTTAGAGGAAAATTTAAAATCTCAATTTTTATTTTATTTTTTTTAATTAATTCCCCTGTACTTTTCTGGATGTTTTAAGGTTGATATTTTGGTTGGGTGAGAGCAAAGTCCTGGAGATGAAAGACAACAGCCAACCTTAATAGCTTGATTTTTCAAAACATGGAAAATTAGAAAGATATCTCTTATCAACAATTCCTAAATAATGTCTCTCTTTATTCTTCCATTTGGCTGGATCATCTGCATATGTTTAAAGTTAAAATCAAGACAGAGGTTAAAGACTTCCGCATTGTAAACAATGACGAGATGCAATAGGCTGAAATTCTAGGAAAAAAAGGCAGGTGTAACTTTCAGTACTTCATTTTGTATTTCACTGTTGATTTTGGTCCGTTTAAAATTAAGATAGGAGTGGAGGGAAAGTCTGGAAAAAACCAAAGCTTTTGTCCTGTACACAGTTAATATATTTTGTAAAGGTCTGGTGTTAATACATTTTAATTTTTATTTTATTTTCATCTGGGCATTAAACCATCTATTTCAGTCTAAGTATTGGTTCCCTGTCTGAAGTTAAAATCGTGGATAGAGTTACGGACAGTGGAAGCTAAAAGTTAAAATAAATAATAGATGGATCCTTAAAATTTAGCAGAGATAGATAGACTATTGGAGTCAAAAGGCTCCAGTATTGTTCAATTTTAACCTAAAGAATAATACCCTTGTGATACTTAAGGTGAAAATTAAGGTTGGGCTGACAATTAGAATTTGAAAAAGTAAAAATGTCAGAAGTCTTCTACATGTCTGGAATCTACTTAGTCCACAAAAGGAGAGGGTGATGTCAGCAGTAGTCAATTCCTAATGTTAGCTTTAGGGATCAGTCTCATAGTTATAAGTTGTTAAAGGAACTTTAAATGTCAAGTTTGCATTTCAGTTCTTCAAAATACAAACATTTAGAGATTATAAATGATGCTCAATGTGTTTCTTCTCCTCAGAGAATTACAATTTTGGTCAGGATTATGGTTTGAGAAACTGAACAGATCTTAAAAGTGAAACTTTGGTGAACTTCTACATGCTTACAAAGTTAGGAAAAACAATGACATTGACACTGGCTAGTGCCCTATCTTGTATTTTATTTTGTGAATTATCACAAGCTACAGATGTGGTTAGTGTTGAAACTGGGGTTAGTGCTAGAGTTCAGGGATCAAAAATCCCTTTTCTGTCTGAATTCTACTGCATCCATGGATTTCAAGATGGTTTTGTTTTGAAAAGATAAAACAGCAGTTTCCTGACTTGGGCAAACACAAACTACCTTTCTGTGCAGACTACACTGTGTATGCACAAGTCCTAGAGGTGTTTGGGGGCTGTACTTTGACTCCTGAAGTCTTTTTACTTCAAGTCCAGCCACTGTATATGAGCCTGGCCAAATGGCTGCCTCTCACCATTGCCTCTATGATTTCTACCTCCAGGACTGCTGCCTCCAAATCCTTACAGTCTTTCTCTCAGAAAGAATTTAACTCAGAACAATTACTCTCACCTTTTATTTTGCTTTGAAAATTAATGTTTCTATTTTGCATTTGAAAAAGTCATCAGTAACACTAATGGCCATAGGAAAATACATTCTTTTCCCCCCATGAAACCATTAAACAGCTTTATGAAGTTTCATTTGCCTTCCAGACATTAGGCATTGGCCGGTATTCAAGGAAGCATATCCATCCCGATGAACAACTGGGTTGTTTCAGTATTGAGCAGCCAAATTCATCCCTGGAGTAATACCAATTAATATTTGTAAGGGCAGACGTGAATTTAGGCCATTGGAAGAGACAAAAGTAGTGGATCTTAAGAATTCTGCAGGACAAACGAGCAGATTATGTTCTACAGAAAACAGGTGTATGTAAATCCGAGATACACAGGTTTTATTGTTAACATACATAAAAACCCCAAACCAAACCAAAACAAAAAAAAGCACAGTTATGTCGGATATCTCTCTAGTAAGTGTAAATCTCATAACAAAATTGCCAAGCACCTAACATTCAGTATCTTACATCATTTCAGACAGCACATGGATGGATACATGGCACAAATACCTTCATATGTAATTTAGGAAAAAAGCCTTGAGCCTGTCTGCCTTGCTTCAGAAATATATTTTAGACCACTCATAAACCATCAATATCAATGCAGAAGCATATACTGAAGACTGAATGTTTGTTACTAAAGGCTGGATTCTTTATGGAGACTTGTGACAACTCATGGCTGTCCCTGGGACAATGAAAAACACCAGGAAAACCATATGCTATAGCTCACCATCTCCCATGTAGGGGAAAATTGTGGTATTTGGAAATTACAGTCAAGGAACATGCCATGAAAAGGAAAACTTAACTGAAACAGGACTTGCATCAAGGAACTATTCCAGACAGTGTATAACTTAGACCATCCCAGAAGCTGTGATTAATTACTACCTGGACTTACTCTCTGGTTGACTTACCCTGAGAAGGATTATTAAATTTTATTATTTGGGCTTTTAGGGATACTTGGTCACAATCTTGCTGGTATAAACTGTGTTTTCATACTTACTGGGGAAGACAATAAGAAAATTAGCACTTTCTCTTGCAGTGGTGAAATTAATTTAAAAAACTGGAGACTGAAATTACATGCCCCAAAGACCACAGAATTTGTATTGTACTTCAAAAACTGTGAGGCAGTGAGGCACAAATAATTTCGGCATCAGACTGGCAATCACCCACAGTATCTTGGAGTCACAGGGATAGAACTTTCAGTCATGTTTGCTGTCTGGAAAACATCAATAAAAAAGAGAGCTTAGGTAAACATCACTCAGAAGCCAGCTGGCACTAAGTAGGACACCCATATACACCCTCAGGATTTCAATACAAACTCTAAGCCTCTGTCCAGCAGGAAGGCATCTGCTTGTTTGATATGAGAACCCAAATATGAGGTTCCAAGCCATCAAAATGTTAAAGCTTTGACAGTGACAAATAGCATATTATACCTGCTTGAATTACCTAGCTTTCATTATTGCTGACTATCAGACCAGAAAATATCATACATGAAGCACCTGCATTATTGAAATATCAAAAAAATGAATGATAATAGATATATTTTGCTATAAAATGCTATAAAACTCATGACATTTAGGTCTTTTAAGAATATGCCTCATTTTTGGTAGTAACAAGGAATTTCTGAACTGACAGTGCTGAACAGGGGAAACGTATCATGGAACAAAAATCCTTTGGAGCTCATTTCTGGGCACATCAAGAAGAAGGTATGGATCAGCATGGGTTTACTAAGGTAAATAATGCCTGACCAACATGTCTGCTCTCTATGATAGAATGTCTAGATTTGTGGACAAGGAAAGAGCTGTGATTGTCATTTACCTTGACTTAAGCAAGAGTTTTGACACTGTCTCCCTCTAGAGTCTTATAGCCCAATTAGGACATTATGGTCTGCATAGGTGAACAATTAGATGAGTAAAAAAACCATGGATGGATGGAGTCAATCAGAGAGTAGCAGTTAATGGTCATTCTCCACCTGGATAGAATAGACCACCTGGCAAAGAGTGGCTTGGGGAACTGCACTGGGACCTCTTCTGTTTAATAACTTCATCAATGATCACTCATTTCCTCCAATGAGAGAGAGACAATGGACCTCAGCAAATTTGCAGATGACTAAATGAGGGACCAGCTGATATTGTAAATAGCAGGGTGGGCAGTGCTGACATTCAGAAGGACATAGACATGCTGGAAGAATTGGCCAACAGGAACCTCATGAAATTCAGCAAGGATAAATGTAAAGTCCTTCACCAGAGAAGAAATAACACCTTGCAACAACAAAATATGCTGAGTCCTGACTGGCTGCAGAACATCTCTGACAACAAGGACCTGGGGTTCCATGTAAACAGCAAGCTGAGTACATGTCAGCAAGTTGCTCTCAGAGCAAAGAAAACCAAAAACATCCTGGGCTGAATCAATAGAAGCACAACCAGTAGATGAAAGCAAGTGATGATTCCCCTTCACTTGGAACATTTTAGACTGCATCTAGAACACCCTATCCAGTTTTTTGACCTCCTGACTCAAGAGACATGAACAAACTGAAGAAAATCCAGCAGAGGGCCATGAGGACACTCGGGAGGCTGAAGCACTGACTCTACAAGGAAAGACTGGGGAACAGGACTTGTTCAGCCTGCAGAAAAGCCAGTTTCCAGATGACTGAAGAGCAGCTTTCCAATACTTGTGGAGAGGTCCTCAAGGAGACAGAGCCAGGATGCTTGCAGTGCTGTATGGCAGTAGGTTTAAAAGACAGATATCTGTCTCTGATTATATTAATTCCAGAATACATGCTTCTGCAGGAAACACAAAAGGAATCAATCCTCAGGTTTTCTTGAATGGGTAAGAAACCTGGGCATGGCTTAACAATCAGCCATGCATTTCAAAATGTTATACGCAAGGGATTCTGGACAGATTTTCCAAGGACTAAGAATTTTTAAAGTATCTTGGAAATGCTTTTTTTCTACCTTGTCCCCTTATCTAAGGTGCACAAAGTCTGTCTCTAGGTGAGGATAAGATCCATAGTTATTACATGTATATCACAGTGGTATAAACTAACAATTTTTAGCAAATTAATTGTTCCCCATAGTTACGTCATATTTCCTCTGTATGATATTTGCAAGAACATGTTTTAGGAATAATTAATTAACACACTTTCTCAGCAAAACTTTACCTAAATAGTCTCATTTCTTATAACTATTCCTGTTTTGGGAGGAAATAAACTCTGAGGTCTCCAGATTTATCATTAAAATTATCATTTTAACTTCCAAGTTTGGGTCCTTGTTTGCCATGTTACACTGTTTACCAACTGCAAAAGGGCATTTCCTTTACTAGCCACTAAGCTGAGAGAATTAGATACAGACTGTAACATTTAAGGAGAAAACAGAATCATTTCAAAGCTCAGATGATCTCTGACTCTTTCTCTCCCACCTTGAGATTGGTAGGTTTATTTTCAGTTTGTGTGTTTAACTAGGGTCATGTATGCTAAGTCCAATCAACCACTTATCTGAGATCATGTCATTGCGGAATCAGCACCAGCAGAAGGAAAACACAAGTTCAGAAATTAACAATAGTTATGTGATAGCAAAAGCAGAGGCTAGGGAAAAACAGAGCTAGTGATTTTTACTTACCTTCTATAATTGCAACCAGACCAAGTAGGTGAAACAGATGTTTAAATAAGGGACAGTAATAAGCAGTGTATCTCTTAACACAGATAGCACAATACTGAAATAAAAGAGGGTTCTTTGATCAGATGTCTTAAATCCACTCTTCATTGTAGACGGGAAGTGCAAATGGGTTTTAAGTGGAACTGCACATTCACTCTCTTGCGGAGAACAGGGTTTTATCAAAGGCAAGCATCTCTTAAACAGATGTCCAAAACAGTGATAAGGATCTTTTTTTGTTTGTATAAATTTCTGTATGCTATATGCATATTATATCATATTTGGTAGCTACTCCATAATTAATACGAGTCCATAATTATAAGGTTGCATCGATGCAGTGCCAATAACTTAAACCATGGTGGGAAAAAACCTTACAGACCATTATAAAGCAAAAGTCTGTCTTTTGAAATATTTTGCTTTAAAAAAAACCCCACCACAGTAGTTGGGGGGTGCTGGAGTTGATCTTCAAAGAAAATAAGTTTTTTTCAATTATGACCCTTGGGTGTTTACAAGAAGCTGTGTTGTTCTACTCCTGGTTAGAATCTTGTAGCTAGTGTTGCCACATCTATACTAGTAAATCCATTGGACAAGACACTGTATGTCTCATCTCTTTACAGTTAATTTCTCTTACTTTATCTTCAGTTGTAGATAGTCCCAGGCTCATAATCATCCTCGAACTGAGACTGAGATTTGTCTGGGAGATTTCTCTTTGTCACAAGACAAGACCATGCCAAGAACTGTGCTTATAGCTTAGCAGATGTGGGAAACTGTCCAAGATCATGCCTTGGCACTATTTTGTTTATCACTAAGAAGCAGTCAATGAGCTTAAGCACATAAAGGCACAATAAAAAAAAATTAAAAATAATAATAATAAAAAAAAGGAACATACACACTTTTCTTAATTTTTCTCAAGAAAAAAGCATTAATAAACACTGTGGCCTACACTACCAGGTGAGGCCTGTGAACTTCTCATTGAACTCGTGGTTATGAGTGAAAGGGTCAAAGATCATATTATCTTATTTTGAACTGAGTTCTGTTGATATAATTTCAAATACTTGAGAAAAGTTCTTCTTAATCTGCTCTCATAATATAAATAAAATAATCCTATCAAGTTAACCACCCTTTTGTAGAGAACAGTATCTAATTTCTCCCCTTGTTATATTATTCTGATACTAAATTGTCTTTTCCCCTGTTAATATCATAGAATCATAAAATAGTTTGGGTTGAAGGGGACCTCAAACATCTCCTAGTTCCAACAGCCCTGCCATGGGCAGGGACAACTTCCACTAGACCAATGTTACCTCTCCCTGATCTCTTATCTCTCTAATCAGTTATCAATGGATACTACGAAACTTGGTTCCCCTTAAATTGATTTCTCTCATAACTTCATTACACATATCTGACACTTTCCACAATTACAAACATACTGTATGATAAAATTCCATTCCAGAAAAACAAAATATGTTTACAAAGTTTCAGACAGCATCTTTCTTAAGATATAAATATAAAATACGTTAAGACATTTCAAAGCAATCATTTTGTCACCTTCATGACAATAGCAGCAGAAATTCACTCCCTGTGAGATTTCACAAAATTTAGAAAATTTGCATTTTCAGTCAAGCTGTTGCACATCGTGCAAAGTAGAAGCTGTGGAAAAGGTACCTCTGGGAAGCTATTAGCTCCCATGCTCCAAGATGCTTTGTCTAAAACATTATTCTTCTACATGCCTGAAGTGTCTGAAGAATTCTGGTCTATTGAGCTGATGCATGTGGAGCTTCTAAAACAATAACATTCTAATGCCTTCACATGGAACAAATAAATACCTTTTGTCTGAAACTCCTCTTAGTTCAATCAGCTGCTGCCCCACAGTTTCACTGTAGATCTCCCATATTTACACTGGTAAAAGTGCAAAAGGGATTTATCTGGCTCTATAGAGCCAGGTTCTTCTCGGTTACATCCAATGATAGGACAAGGGGCAATGGGTGCAGCTGGAACATAAGGAGGGACTTTTTCCCAGTGAGGGTGACAGACACTGGAACAGTCTGCCCAGGGAGGTTGTGGAGTCTCCTCTGGAGACATTCAAAACCCACCTGGACATGTTCTTGGGTAACTTGATCTAGGTGATCCTGCTCTGGCAGGGGGGTTGGACTACATGATCTTTCAAAGCCCATTCCAACCCTGAACATTCTGTGATTCTGTGACTGTATTTTCTTTTCTAGTCAATGTAATGTTGGACAGTAGATGTTGCTGAAAACTTTAACCTAGCATACTTCAAAATATAATGTGTTATTTAATTGACAAAGTTGTATCTATACCTATAGAACATAATAATTGTTATGGAACCAAGTGCTAGATTAGAGTAACACCTTTAATTCAGAGAAGAGTCCAGCTACAAGGTTCAAACCAGCTGCACACCAGATTTATGCTCTTCAAATTGGAGTCCCAACCTGCTGCTTTCTCCTTTCCCTGTTTCCCACATGAGCTGGCACTTGGATCAGTTGACTCCTCCAAACCCAGATGGACTTCATCAAATATCTCACCATAATCTGTCAGGCATTTCTAATCATATTAGTGATATCCCATCACATAACACTAGTAATCATATTATTAGACTTGGGTGGTTTTTTTTCCCCAATCTGATAAAAAATTACCTCTGCATATTAATAGCTTTTCTATCATGAGACTTTAATGAAGCAGAATATCAATGAGGAGATGTGATGGGGTGGAAAACTGTTAGTGATATAAAAGATGTTCACATTCTAGAATACACATGTCATTCTGCAGTATTAGAAAAGGTTTTCTTATAATGAGTAAAGGTCTCTCTTCTTTTTTCATTTCCCTTGATGTGGGACAATTGTAAAACTATTTACAATTCATATGGAGAA
Organism: Ceyx melanurus; assembly: GCA_024611195.1. Lineage (NCBI taxonomy): Eukaryota > Metazoa > Chordata > Aves > Coraciiformes > Alcedinidae > Ceyx > Ceyx melanurus. The sequence goes on along the minus strand of JANHGL010005348.1, from coordinate 1,007 downwards.
TGATTAAATAGCTTTCATTTCCCATGTGCTGAGCAGCACTGCAAATCACAAAGGCATTCACTTGGTAAGGAGAAATTACAGTGATATTGTCTCATCCTCAGCATCATTTGTTACTTTAAAACACATAAGAAATTATGTTGAATTGTAGCAGAGACTGTAGTTTTATCTAAAATAAACTTATTAAAAAAGACAGATTTTTTATTAACAAGTCAGAATCCAAATGATTAAACAGCTTTGTCCCTGAATACCAAATAGAAATCAATGTACATTATACAACATTGGCAGCTGAGATTGTAGAAGATCCAAGGATGGCATAACAACTGTGATTTACTGAAATTATTTCACCAGGGCAACAGCCATAAGATGAAGTCTAGTTTGCCCACAGAATACATGCCCTTGCTCTTTTCAGTATGAATTCAGAAAATGTACTTGCATAAAGTGTAAAAAGGTAGTAGTCTTGTTACAAATCCATAGCTGTCAAGCTATGAAGAATTGTTTCTCCATCCTAAGAAGGTGCTCTAGAAAGACTTTTAAAACATCATGTATTGCTGCTCAATGGCAGACAATGTTAAGTTTTTTATTGCTGGTTGTGACAATTACAGCAACTGCAGATCTATGTGTTTATATAATATCCTTACAATACTCAAGGGAAAACATAAAAAAATCTATTTTCACCCAGTGACTCACCCATAGTGATGCACAACATGGCAGCTTCATGTAGATCTTCGTGGACAGAGCATGAAGAGAATCTTGATCTACCCATCCAAATGATTAAAGGATTATTTCCATTTCATATTTCTATCAAAGAACCTGTAAGATAAAATAGCACATATTACAGCTAAAGTGTTTGAATGAAGTATACTTCTTGGTCTCTTATGGCTTTTTTCTTGTTGCAAAGATGACAAAATGAACACAGGAATTAAATTTCCCAAAACAGAAATAGAAGGTTTTTACATAGTTTTACATGTTATCTTTGGTCTTTTTTTTTTTTCTTTTTTTTTTTTTTT